>CAUYQG010190732.1:0-33655 GCA_963574415.1 Tarsius wallacei | reverse complement strand
CACACTGAGCTGGTCTTGGAGTTCTAAAATTGAGCCTGATTTCCAGGTGCTCTAAAAGTATATCTATCAAGGTAGGAGTATAGAATATTTTTTTATTTTTGAGTCAGAGTTTCTGTCAACCAGGCTGGAGTTCAGTGGCATAGTCATGGCTACTGCAGCCTTGACCTGCTGGGGTCAGGAGATTCTTCCACCTCAGCCTTCCGAGTAGGTGAAACCACAGGTATGCACTGCCACACCTGGCTAATTTTTTTTACTGTAGAAATGAGGTCTCCCCAAGTTGCCCAGGCTGATCTCAAACCCCTGGATTCAGGCAATCCTCTCACCTCTGACTCCCTAAGTGCTGGGCTTACAGGAGTGAGCCACTGCACCCAGCCAGAATATTTTTAAAATTTTTGCTAGCTTGATTTTGAACTTTAAAACATTTAGACATGGGGACTGCGGCTTCCATTTATCCTCTTGCCCTGGGCCCTACAAATGTTAGGAGCAAGACCTCGAGGGGAAGGAACCATACAAGTCATTTACTCCAACTACCCAGCTGAGCCCACATTCCCACCAAACGCTTAAACACCTCCACTTAGGACTGGATGCTGGTCTCGCTGCCTTCTGAAGTACTAGATCATTCTGTCTCTGCAGTGTTCTCACTGCTAGAAGTGCTCTTTTAAGTCAAAATGCCTTCCTGTTCCAGAAATAGCATTAGTAGTAATACTTGAAGGCTTCCTCTGCCAAGCTAATAAGTTTGACCTCACGAAGGCCAGGATCCAAATCCTAGCTCTGCCACTTAACTAGATGTGTGACCTCAAGCAAGTTTCTTAATCTTTCTGACCTTCTGTTTCCTCATCTACAAAATGGAAATAATAATTCTCACTTTAAAGGATTATTGTAATAAATAGCTGTGGCAGACATTTTTCATTCTTGATATCTGAGGCCCAGTCTCAGTGATGAGGGCCATATTTGGGGCCCATAAGCAGCAACTTGATTATTGATGCTTTCACACTTTTTTTCATGGCAAAAGGAGGCTGGCATTTGACGTAGGAAGATCTGAGAGCCAGTCTCTGCTCCACCACTTGCTAGTTGTATGAACTTAGACAACTTACCTAGTCTCTCTATGTCTCGGTTACCCATCAACAAAATAGAGTTGTTGATAACCCCCATCATCTCACAGAGCTCCAGCTAAGAAGTCATTTATTCATTCATCCATTCTATGAACACACATGAAAGGGCTACGCTGTATGATGGATGTGCTGAAATGCAAAAATGTGTCCCAGCCCTGCCCTCAAGGGACCACATTCCAGTGGATGAGACAAAGAGATAATTTTAAAAATAGGACACAGTGTGACAGGTGCTGGCATCCTGAAGGAGAGGACAACTGGCTCTGCCCCAGGAAGGCTGCGTAGAGGAAGCAGCAGTTGAGAGGCATTGGAGGGGGAATATCAAGGGAACAGCATGAAACAAATAAAAGCATGGAGTCATGTGATTGTATGGAACAGAAATACAGGATAAAACGAATCCTCCTCCAAGCTACTTGACAAAGTTTTCATAGCCTGTGCCCTCATCCTTCCTCTGACTTCTCTTAGGCAGGCTCCACATCACCATTTTCTTCAACCATTGCTCGTCTGACTAGCTGTGAGTCTCCGAGTCCCTCTACGGACATGATCCCGTCTCCATGTGTCTCAGTGGAAGGGAATACCCACATGTCTACATATGTCACATACATTACTATAGCCAGTTCTTTAACCATAGCATAATTAAAATCTTGTTTGAAGCCTCTTACGTGTTCCAAAATTTCAAGAGTCTGAAGCTTGCCATCTACCCCCAGTGATGTATGGGTTTGTGTCATGGAAAAAGCGAGCATGTGGCAAGGTGTGACATACCGAAATGAGAAAAGGGATTCTGTGGACCGCTTGGCTTAATGCTACTAGGGGACAACAAAATCCCAGCTCTAGACAGTGTCTGTGAAAGCTCAAGGGATCCTGGTGAGACAGGTCAGAAGCTAATATTTCGGGTGTAATGTCATAGCTCACTTTGGTTCAAAGGTCTTAGAACTGGCCTTGGTGGAACTGGGTGATTTTCCATGACTGTAAATTAAAAAGAGAAGCAGTACGGACAGAAGGAAAGTTCCCCTGGAAGGAAACAACAGTCCTGCCACAGGAGCCGAGGCCCTGCCACTGTCTTAAATGACACAGTAGGCATCTGGTCAGGCTGCAAAGTGCCACCACATGCTGGGTGGCTACTGCTGGCCCCTTGTCTGGCATAACACAGGTATTCTTTCTCCCTGTTGAGTATGGGGCACTATTTGCATGAATACAGTCCCCTTAAAGCTGCATCCATGAGTGACAAGTCCTTGGAGCATAGCTGCGGGGACACCAGCTCCAGTCCTATGGCTTTGCTCACGGTGGCCATAGCCAGCATCTCCCTGGGTAGCAGGAGGCCACTACGCCCCGAGACCTTCCCAGGGCCCCAACTGCCCTTGGTCTCGCAGCCTTGGCTGCCTTCTGTTCCTGCTCAGCCTAACGGCAGCACTGTAGCTGCCTGCTCAGATTAAATCACCAGCAATCTCACTTATTTCAAGTCGCAGTTTTGGTGGCTGGCCAGAGTGATTCTGGGGCTCCTAGAAGGGGGTCTGGTGGCAGACAAGTCCACAAGGAGACCCGCATTGTGTCAGGATGGGGCTGGAGGCTGACATGCGCTAATGGAGGAGGCTGTTTAAGGAAACACTACCTGGACAGCAAGGAGCGAGCCCCAGACACAGTAGTACATGGACAAAGAGAGGCAGTTCTCTGCATCAGATGAACACACCACCTGGTGAGTGGGGCAGGCTGGCGGGTTGGGTCTTGCACTGGAAAGCTGTTACAGCCAGAGTGCCATGTTTGCAGACTTCTTGAGCCCCATTCTGTGACATCTCTCCTCCACAAAGCTGCAACCCTGCACCTCTAGGTTACTGCATCACACCACACATGCCACATGCAACATACCATTTCAATCTTGCGAGATCCCTGGGTGGCAGGTATTATTTCTCTCATTCTAGAGATGGTAAAACTGGGCCTCAGAAATGTAAATTACTCATCCAAACCCATGCCACCGGCAAGACGCAGGGCCAGGATCTGCACCCAAGTCTGCATGCCCCACAGCCCCACACCACACTGAGTCTATCTGGATCAGCCCTAGAGATCTAGACTGTACTGCAGGCTTTGATGTGTATAAGAAAGCAGCAATGCCAGTGGAAGAGCAGGTCCTGGCCAGGGCAGGCTTTTCCTGCAAGGTTCAGGGCAAGATGGCTTCCCTGGAAGGAAGCAAAGGGGCTCTGGAGGGTTAGCAAGTACAGTCTAGGAGTAACAATTTTCTCTCAAACCAAGGGAACATCATTTGGCTTTATCAGCTCTATGGAGAGGTAAGTGGGAGGTGGGAAAGAGGGAAGGTTTTTCACTTTCAAAATGTTTCCCCTTATCTGGAGAAAACAGACAAGGAGGACCAGGGAAATAGATGCAGAAGTATTGGAAACAGAAGGTCAAACCTGCCAGTGAGAAGAGGTGGTTATGTGGTGGCTGACAAAATTACTTTTACAGAGAAAATTCTGAGAAATATTTGCATTTTACAGCTTCCAAAGCTTATATATATAAAGAGAGAGTCAGGGTCTCACTCTGTCACCCAGGCTATAGTGCAGTGGCATGATAATGACTCACTGCGACCTTGACTCCCTGGGCTCAGGCGATCCTTCCCTCAGCCTCCTGAGTAGCTGGACTACAGGCACACATCACCATGCCCGCCCCCAAACTCCACATATTAACTTGCTGTCTCCTAGAATTTCTGAGCTGGAGGATGCCTGAACCAGCAGTTCCCAAACCTAGTTGGCATCAGTGTCATCCAGGGAGCTTTGTAACCAGAGAACTCACTTATTTCAAGTTGTGGTTTTGGTGGCTGACCAGAGCCATCTCTGGGCTCCTAGAAGGGGGTCTGGTGGCACACAGGTCCACAAGGAGACCCGTGCTGTGTCAGGATGGAGCTGGAGGCTGGAGGCTGACATGGGCTGATGGAGGAAGCTGTTTAAGGGAACACTGGGAGGACAGCAAGGCTAAGCCCTGGACACAGTGCCACATGGACACAGAGGGGCAGATTCCACTCTGCTTCAAGTTTGACACCACTTAATGTCTCTGAAATAATCTCATTTCAGACATTATTAATAATCCTGCTTTGTATGTCAAAGGATGTCAAAGTTTGCCTAATGGACTTTAATTCATTCACCCAGTGGCCTGATGGTTAGGAAGGTCCTGCTCCCTTTTCCTGGCAGCAGGGCTGACACAGCCAGGGTGCAGGCCCCCAGATTCCACCCAGACCCAGGGAATTCCACCCAGGGTGGGAGGCTGTGTGGGTAGATAGATGTGCCTCCAGGAGGCTGTGTGGGTAAATGTGACCCCCCAGGAAGCTGTTTGGGTAAATGTGCCCCCAAGAGGCTGTGTGAGTAATTGCGACCCCAAGGGCTGTGTGGGTAAATGTGACCCCTGGGCGGTAGGGTCTATGTAGGTAAATGTGCCCCGGCACTTCCCAGCGAGCTGGAGTTGGGCACTGCCAATCTCCATCAGGACAACTGCCACCACCTCCCTTCTAGGTCCTGCAGTGGGCTCCTCACTGGGCTCCCACCCTTCCATATCCAGCTCCTTCTCCACTCTGCCACGAGACTAAGTTCCCTAAATCACATCTGAACAGGTCCCGCCCGCCCCCCCCTCAAAGCCTGGCACTCTGGGGGAGCTGGAGCTGGTCTGGTCTCAATCCCAAGCTCTGGGCTGTTCCTCATGCAAAGCTCCTCTGTGACGTGTTTCCCATTTCACGCTGCCTGTGTGACAGGTGCTGCGTATCTTCTCTTAGCACTGCTCTCAGGGGTATGTAGGTATTTTGCTACGGACCCATTTAACTGTAGGAGAGGGAGCCCTCTGGGCAGAGGGTAGTCATGTTTGTTTCTGGTCCCTCCTGACTGGTTCATTTATGTCTATTTTTTTATTTTGAGTCAGGATCTTACTCTGTCTCCCTGGCTGGAGTGCAGTGGCACGATCATGGCTCACTGCAGCCTCAAACTCCTGGGCTCAGGCCGTCCTCCCACCTCAGCCTTCCAAGTAGCTGGAACTATAGGCATACAACACCACTCCCAGTCAATTTATTTTTTGTAGAGGTAAGGTCTCACTATGTTGCCTTGAACTCCCGGGCTCAAGTGATCTTCCAACCTTGGCCTCCCAAAATGATGGGATTACATGTGTGACCCGCCACACCTGGCCCATTTATGTCCATTTTAGATCAAGCAAGTCTCAAGAATAGATGTGTTTAGGATGAGTACTCCTTGCTCAAAGGCCCAATAGCCCAGCTAAATAGCAGACTCTATTTGCTATAAATTAAGAGGACCCTTGGGCTAAAGAGATTGCTTAGGAACTGGAAGACTTTGCTTTGGGTTTGATACGTCTTGTTCCATGACCACTTAATGTTTCTGAAATAATCTTATTTCAGACATTATTAATAATACTGCTTTGTATGTCAAAGGATGTCAAGGTTCGCCTAATGGACTTTATCTAATTCAACCTCTCACAGCCCTGATGGTTAGGAAGGTCTTGCTCCCTTTTTTTGGCAGCAGGCCTGATGCGGCCAGGGTGCTGGAGGCAGGGTGCCAGCATAGAGTTCTGGAATCCAGCTCTCCCAGAAGCTCAAGCCCCTGCCAGACCCTCGGGAAAGGGCTGTGGATCCTGGGTCCTGAAACTCACACAAATATGTAAGGATGAGAACAGAGACCTTGGGCTAAGAAAGGCCAGGGCTAGATAAGTTATAGGTCACAGCGGAAATGCTCAGGATTTGGGGCCTGAAGTCTACAATTAAATCCTGGTTCTCCTTGTGACTTTGGGAAAGTTTTCAATCTCTCTGAAACTTGATACTTTTTACTTGATAATAGGGATACTACTTGTATCTTCCTTATTGGGTTGTCTTGAGATTCAATGACACAATTTTGTCAAAGGGCTAAGCAGGTGGCTAAGTGCTACACATATGTGTAGCTGGTGTCATCCCCAAAGACGGAGCCCTGAGGACCCCCCTTTGCCGCCGAGCAGAGGGCTCCAGTGCGGAAGTTGAGAAGTGAGCATGGCTCTGCTCCTGGGCCCACTTTCCTGGTGTTTCATTTTGTGCATGACACTCAGGAAGGCCGCCCAGATTGGTGTCTGGCCCTGAAGTGTCCTTTTTGTGGATTGAACAAGACAGTTTCAGCCAACCTGTGCCTGGCTCTATCCTAGGGAGACCTGAGAGTCTGGTGCTGTCACTGCCACTGTCCCAAGGATGAGACAACTTGGAAGAACCTAGCCAAAGTAGGTGGGAGGGAGCAACCATGCCAGGTTAGGCTCCCATGTGGCTCTGGGAGCCCTCTGTGATGTGTGCGTAGGTGTTAAGTGACTAGATTAAAACAGCATGATGTATTTTTAATCCAACAAATGGGTCAAGATTAACAAGTACATGTGAATAGTTTCTGGCAAGGGTGTGGGGAAATGGTCACAAGCACACACTGGTGGAACTTGTCTAGAAGGCAATTTGGCAACATATGCCAGTCTCAGAGATCAAGGGCTTGGCAATTCCACTTCAAGACTTTCCCTGAAGGAAATCATAATGGCTACTCGAAGACATTAACTCAATAATGTTCACTGCAGCATTATATATGAATAAAAATCTGTAAGCAATCTAAATGCTTAACAAAGGAGGAAGTTAAATACATTACGATTCATATAGAATACTATGGAAAAATATTAACATAAATATTGCTGAGTAAGCAGGCTATACAACAGCATTACTAAATGACACTCTTTAAACATGTTTTTGCAAAGAAAAACAAGTGTGTATACATATAGCCTAGAAAAACAAGCGTGGGATAATATATCCTAAAATGTCAACAGTTTTGCTTTTAAGGGGTAGAATTATGGGGTTTTTGTCTCGTGCTTTTCAGTGTTTTCCAAGGTTCTGCCTTGGATGCATATACCTTTTATACATTGTAAAGAAATAATTTTTATGAAAAAAAAAACCCCAAATCCAAAGACCAAAACCAACCAAAGCCAAATCTGGGAGTCTGGGCTGGGCTGCCTGAAGCATCCAGTTTTGCCAGAGGCCCAGAAGTCCCAGGCACACCTGAGAGGGCAGGCTGCACAATGTCAACCCAGGGAATGCCTTTTTGATCTCTGGCTGAATGTTCTCTCATTTTATCAAAGGAAAACCTCAGCTGGAAGATGTGGGTGCACAGGAGAGAATGTGCTTCAGAGACTTCCACTCACAGTTGAGAAATGCCTATATTTATAGCCCGTGCTAGTTGACCGCAATTTATGTCTTCTTAATTGGTTTTCTGGAAACAAGCGTTGGTCACTTATGTACCAGACAAGGGAGGAGCAAATCCTATCAGTTGCCAGGGTGTGGGTTGGGGGGATGAGGTGGGGAGGGATGTGGACTAGGGGGCAGCAGAGGAGGCTGGATGTGTTCTCGCCATACAGCCTCCCTGACACACTGAATTACTGTGCCTTTAATTGACCTGGAGAATCAGAGAGATGATGGAGAAGCTGGGCTCTAAATGAATAATCTCTTGATGTTCTATATTTATTTGTCCTCCCACAGTGACATCCAGGGCCGATTTCTAAGGTTGGGAAGCTGTTCTTTGACATTTGGGACCACCTGCCTGGTAGCCAGGCAACAGAAGAGTCCAGTTTTCCCAAGAGAATGAAAGGGACAGAGGTGGGAAGGATTAAAGTCACTTGTTAAGTCAGTGAAATAAGGCAATCACAAGGACAGGAACTGGAAGGAATACCCCAAGCCCCCAGCATCTGGATTTTGTGCACTGCGATGTGTCACAATTCTAGGCGATCTTCTACATGAAAGAAATGAGGTGCACTATCCTTGTTCTTTTTGTGGCATGCAATAGAAAGTCAGCAAATATTACTCTAATTTTCCTTCTAACTTTGTGTTTCATGTGTGCAGGTCTTGTGCCTTTTCAAGATAAGAAGCCCCCAAGAAAAGAGGCCCATGGTGTGTTTTCTCTGAGTCTGTTATGTAGGTGTGTAGGCAATGCTGGACGGAGTGAGAAGGCCATGCTGCAGATTACAGCAGGGGGATACTTGCCCCATGCCAGGCACTGCGTTCATTAACTAGTTCATCCTCACAATAAATTCTATATTGCAGAATTGTCTTTATTTTCAGATGAGACAACTGTTTCAGAGAGATTAAAGTAACTTGTCTAGTGAGTATCACTAGTAAGTGACAGAGCTAGAATGTGAACTTAGGCAGCATGGCTTTGGATTGTCCATATTCTTACCTCCTCCACCACTGCTCTCAAAGAGGTGGTGGGCTTAGGCGAGGTCACGGGCAAGTTGAACTAAGGCTAGGATATTCTTGGTGAAGGCAGGAAGTTCTGGAGGGCCCGAGATTCTGGTGGGTGTAGAGCTGGCTTGTATTCAAATATGATCACTTGTGTTCAACCCTGAACTGCCCCATGGCCTTCCCAGAATCCTCCTGCTGGCCACTGCAGACCAGAGACAACATTCAGCTTCTACACAGGACCAGTCTTGATAACCTCAGAGAGGGCAGGAATCTCACCTGCATCCCCTCCTTTGGGGAATTCTATTCCAACGTGTCCCTGGGGCTGAAGGCCAGTGTTTGAGCAGATTCCTGAGCCAGCTAGGTATAACTGGGGAAATGTTCCTTATTGCCAGCTAGTCTATCCCATCAGGAAGTGCAATATATATATATATATATATATATATATATATGTATATATATATATATTTTTTTGAGTTGGAGTCTCACTCTGTCGCCCAGACTGGAGTGTAGTAGCCACTCCAGGCCACTGCAGCCTTGACCTGCTGGGCTCCGGCGATCCTTCCGCCTCAGCCTTCCAAGTAGCTGGAACTACAGGTGCGTGCTACCACACCCAGCTAATTTTTTGATTTATTGTAGAGATGAGATCTCGCCAAGTTGCCCAGGTGGGTCTCGAACCCGCGGGCTCAGGCAATCCACTCACCTCGGCCTCCCAAAGTGCAGGATTACAGGCTGAGCCACCGAGCCCGGCCTAGATTTTATTTTTATATTAATTAATTTTTTGTGAGAAAGCTGGAGTTTATTTAGAAGACAAAAAAGCTCCCAAGTGAAAGGGGACCTGAAAGAGTGTTGCCCAAAAGCCTAGATTTTAAACAGATTCCTGGACTGGTTGTTTATATTCATCAGCCCGTTCAACTTTAGCATCTGTCACGTCCCCAGTAGCTTTTCCAGAACTATGACCCTCAGCATGCAGCTCCATGAGTTTTCCCAATTTAAACTTGGATTTCTTCAGCATTTTTACTTTTCTTTTTTTATTTTATTTTATTTTATTTTATTTTATTTTATTTTATTTTATTTTATTATGGTATTATGGGGTACAGTTAGGGCATACAAAAATGCTTCGTTCAGGCACCCTTGATGATAAGAGGTGTCTCCCCATCCCCAGACAGATATTTATCACCATTAATCCCATCGCCCTCCCCCCGCCCCCGTAGTTTCCCACCACTGTCAGTCATTTTCTTGTGGTAGTATGTTGGATGATCATCTTTCTTTCCTTTTTATTTGGTCAGAGTTTTATTCTGTTGCTTAGGCTGGAAAGCAGTGGAATGATCATAGTTCACCACAGCCTCAACCTCCTGGGCTCAGGTGATCCTTCCATTTAGCCTCTCAAGTAGCTGGGACTACAGGTAGAAATCACCACACTTGGCTAATTTATTTATTTATTTATTTATTTATTTATTTATTTATTGTAGAGATGAGATCTCAGTATGTTGCCCAGGGTGGTCTCAAACTCTTGGCATCAAGCAATACTTCTACCTTGACTTTCCAAAGTGCTGACATTATAGGCATGAGCCAGCACATCCAGTCTTATTTTTCATTTTTAAAATTTTTTACATTTATTTAGTTTTATTTATATGTATTTTGTATTTTTCAATTTGACACAACCTTTAACTTTCAAACTACACAAAATTATTTCTTAATAAACACACATTTTTATGTGTGTAAAACGTTTCTTACTGAAGACATATTTTCCTTTTTTATAAATTCTGTATACAGAATTTTTATACCTAGTAGTTTTATTTGTTTGTTTGTTTTTTGAGTTGGAGTCTCACTCTGCAACCCAGGCTGGAGTGTAGTGGCACACTCACGGCCATTGCAGTCTCAACCTGCTGGGCTCAGATGATCCTTCCACCTCAGCCAGTAGCTTTCATTACATATATTAACTATAATTTTAATTCTTATAACCCTAGCTTCTAATGAAAACCTAGAAAGTAAGTAATTTTGGACTGTTTCATATCAATATTTGTAGTTGAAAATCATTTTATATATTTTTAGAAATGTTTTCTCATTTTTTTGCTTATTAACAGACCTAAATATATTTAGCTTTTCTATACTACATAAAAATAAGATGGCAAAGTATATAAACAAACTTAAGTTTAATAATTAATGTTTCAGTGTTTTACTTAGAAATGACAGAGACATTTTGTGATTATTTATTACTTAATTTGACTTTAAGATTTTAAATTACTGAAAAGAATTTTGGAAACTATGACACAGGTACTCTCCCTAATGTTTTTGCAATCATCCTGAGTCCCGAATACCCACATGGTACCCAAGACAGATATGAGAGGCAGAGCCCTTGTGGGTGCCAAATTTACACGCCAGGTATAGAGCTCAGGACAGAGGACAGAACTGGGAAGAGGGTGCCTGGAGTGTTCAACCCCTCCCAGCATGGCCAGGAGACCAACCTGGGCCAGGCACTTTGGAGCCTTATTAGGCTTGGCTCTGCTTTGCAGCTGGTAGTTCAGACAAGGGGTATATGTCCACAGCTCACCATGGTCACCTGTCCAGACCTTAAAACCCAGATGCTCAAAACCAAAGGCAAGCTCACAGCAAGATGTGTGCAAGCCTTCAAGGGAGCCCAGAAGCCAGCCCTTTGGCTTTAGTTTGCAGACAAATCAGTCAAGTGTCAAAAATGTTACAGAAGCAGCAGTTTTATGACCTTAAAAATTGTAGCAGAGACAACATAAACCTGTCTGATCAGACCTGCCAGTAGACCAAGGCAAAATGCCTGAATTATATTTAACTGACAATTTTGAAGTCATTTTTGTGTTATTTTACTAACAATTTAAAAATTATCTACATATGGCAAATATCATCACATATGCTTAGCACATATAGACAGATACATAAACAATGTTTTTGAATGTACTTATTAAAGTGCAGTGCGAGTTAGGCAGCCCCTGCCTTGCCCTGAACCAGAAGAGGTTCACAGTGACTCCAGCACTGCCATGTGGTCAGAGAATGTATGAACAGAGAATAGAAAGTGGCATACAGAAAACAGAAGTAAGGTACAGCAACAGTTGAATTGGTTACATCTCAACATTTGCCTTATTTGAACATGGTTTGAATAGTTGGCCGCCAACGATCAGCCAAAACTCAGTGATTAATACCAGCGTAGGTTTACACATCTGTTCAGGGACAGTTCACTATGAATGGAGAAAACTTTAAACTGAACTTAAATTATGTAAGCAGGCAGCTTAGGGCTAAACTTAATTTAACACTAGACTGGTTCTAATTTTGTCTTTTGACAGAAGTATATTTTGGGGTGGCACCTTCTGGTTTTCTATGGTCAGATTCTAGGGTGATGTGTCCTGGATCCAACAATACTCACCTATTTGAGGAAAGGAAGATCCACACTGGGGGGAGGGGTCATAGAGGGGGATTGTCTCCAGAATCAGGGGCAAAGGCCGGTGGGAGAGCCTGTACTAACCAGACCTACCCAGTGCATCTACGGTGGAAGCTTCAGAATAAGGCAAGTCCATTGATAAAGCAAAACACGCATTCTCTGATGAGGATGCTCAGTCCTTCACAAGGTGTTCCCAGTTACCATAGATCTCCTATAAGCCTCTGAGGCTCCCATGCTCCTGCCAAGCAGGCTGTGCGCTCACCAGACTCCATGCTCTTTGCCATTGCTGTGATTGCCTTTCCACTCCCTGACCTAAACTATGTTGTCTCTATCTGTCAAAACCGTATGCATGCTCTTCATGGTCTGAATCAAATACCCTTTCCCTCCCCATGCAGCCTTCCCTGATTTTTTATATCAGGAAGGATGCGGTGTGTCCCTTCCTCAACTCCTGTGGCACTGTTTTAGTGCTTTCTCTCACTGTACCTTGTGGGATAGTCAATTTGTGGATATACGCTTAGGACTGTCCAATCCTTGCAGCAGCCCCACAGCCTGCAGAGGACCAGGGCTGGGAAATAGACCCCCGCTTGATGAGGTTAAACACTGGGAGGACAGACTCAAATGCAGACACTTTGAAGTATTTATCCAGTTGAACACTTTCTTTGAAAAGGAACATCTTGGCCTGGCTCGGTGGCTCAGCCTGTTATCCCAGCACTGTGGGAAGCCGAGGCGAGTGGATTGCCTGAGCCTCAGAGGTTCAAGACCAGCCCAGGAAACTTGGCAATACCCCATCTCTAAATTAAAAAAAAAAAAAATTAGCCAGGTTTGGTAGCACACGCCTGTAGCTCCGGCTACTTGGAAGGCTGAGGCGGAAGGATCATCAGAGCCCAGCAGGTCGATGCTGGGGTAGCTGTGAGTGTGCCACTGCACTTCAGCTTGGGCTGAAGTGGGACTCCAACTCAAAATAAAAAAGAAAGAAAAGAGCATTTTTAGTTTTAAAAAAAGCAGAAAATCAAAATGAAATCTTTTTTTTTTGAAATTGTCATAATTATACCACTCAGAGATGCCCAAGTTAACATATTGGTCTTTTCCCCCTTAGTTTGTATTTTCCCCCCTGCATATATACAATGTTTTAAAAATGTGACCACATATTTTTTCTTTTGACGATATAGTTTTGTTTGTTTGAGATAGCATCTCTGTCACCCAGGTTGGAGTGCAGTGGCATGATCATAGCTCACCACAGCCTCAACCTCCTGGGCTTACGTGATCCTCCCAGCTCAGCCTTCCGAGTAGGTGGGATTACAGGCACATGCCACCATGTCTGGCTCATTATTTTATTTTTTGTAGAGACAAAGTCTTGCTATGTTGCCCAGGCAGGTCTCAAACTCCTGGCCTCAAGCAATCTTCTCCCCTTGGCCTCCCAAACTGACTTCCCTTTATTACTTCTTGCTCTACAAATAACCTTTCTTTTCAGTTTTTTAACTACGGAAAATTCCAAACATACACAAACATAGAGAGAATAATATAATGAACTTCAATAGTATAATAAAGGGCATAATGGATTAATACTATGGTGGATTAACATGTTTGCCTGTCCCCTATATGTTTCTTGTTATTTGACACTTCAATCCCAAAGTGTGGTCCTGAACCAGCAACATCAACAGTACCTGTGGACTTGATAGAAATGCAAATTCTTCAGTCAGAAACTTTGGTTAAGAGTCCCAGCAATCTGTGTTTTAACAAGCCTACCAGGTGATTAGAATGTGCACTGGAGTTTGAGACCCACTAAACTAGAGGTCTGAACAGATTCAAGATTGACTTTTCCTAGCATGACAGAATGTCTGGTGTTTGCAACCATTAATGATCATTGCCTAGATTAAGTTTGCTCATTCTCAGCGTGCTGTTGCCGTCTTGAGCCACTGTTGTGGAGGACTGTCCTGCTGTGCATTGTAACAATTTTAGCAGCATGCCCTGCTTTCCCCTCACTAAATGCTATAAGCTCTTCTTCTCCTCAGTTGTGACAACCAAATTTATCTCCAGACGTTGTCAAATGTCCTTGGAAGGGCAAAGTTGCCCCAGTTAAGAACAACTGGCCTAGATTCATTGTTCCCTAATATGTTGCAAAATGTTGATACTATAAGTATACCCTATCATTCAGTCTTCATTTATTAGCTGATGAACCTTCTTTTGTTTTTTGTGTTTTTTTTTTTGAGTTGGAGTCTCACTGTCACCCAGACTGGAGTGCAGTGGCCGCTCCCGGCCACCGCAGCCTTGACCTGCTGGGCTCCGGCGATCCTTCTGCCTCAGCCTTCCAAGTAGCTGGAAGTACAGGCGCGCACTACCACGCCCGGTTAATTTTTTGATTTATTGTAGAGATGAGGTCTCACCAAGTTGCCCAGGCGGGTCTCGAACCCACGGGCTCAGGCAATCCACTCACCTCAGCCTCCCAAGGCACAGGATTACAGGCTGAGCCACCGAGCCCGGCTTAGCTGGTGAACTTTTACAAAACATAAACTTCCTCTTAGAGCTTATGACTTGTGAGGTACAAATAGCCCCATAAGAAAGGCAAGATCAGTGCTTAATTTTAGAAATCACTTACCAGTTTTTGAAACAACTTGTTCCCTAGGATCTTCCAAAGATCACAAATGAAATTTTGTTTTGGAAACTTTTGATTATCACTTTGAATTGTGTGTTTAATCATATTTAATGTGTTTAATTCATTGCCGTTATTATTCTTATAGATATTCAAATTGTCCCAGCTTTGGCAAGTAGAAGAAACTGTAAGAAGGTATTTGAAAGTCAAAGCAAGGACTGACTGAAAGTCAAGTCTGCAGTAGTAACATCAGGGAAGACTGGCCCCAAGTGACACGTTGTAACATGGTTTTTCATTTGCTCATTCACTCCTTCGGCAAACACATGTTGAGCCCTATCTCTCTGCCGAACTCAGTGCTAAACACTGGGCATATAATGCTGAAGTAGAGATAATTCTCTTTTCTCATAGGTAGCATGACCATGTAATTTATTATGGCAACCAGGATGCTCTCAAGAAGGAAGGGAGTGCTAGTAATAATTACACTGGATTGTGGCATCAGTTGGGATTGTCTCGGGCAAACTTATAGAGCTTACACTTTCCTGGCTGAAAAGTGGACTTTGTTTCAGGACCCCCAAAACCTGGATTTGGGTACAACTGTTGAGAAGGATCCTTGTCACAGCAGCCAAGGTGATGGTCAAGTTACCAAGTACCAGGGGAAAGGGCAAAAGCCAAGTTCCAAAGCTTTGATGGCTCAAGGTCAGGGCCAGACAAACCAGAGCAGTGATGATGCTCAAACCCCAAAAGACTGAGATTCCTTGAATCTTTTTGATTCAGAACTCAAAGGTCAGAATTTATCCTATAGACTGGAGCAAGGTTATATGGCCAAAGATAGGCACTAAAGGACCAAGTGGTAAGTTAGAGAGGATCGGACCTACATTGTGAACTTCCTAGAAGGCAAGCTTCTCAAGATCTTTGGATCTCTTTTTCTTTACTCCTGCAGTTCTAATCACTGTGCCTTGGCCAGAGTGGATGCTCAGTAATAGTTTGGTGTGTCCAGCTGAGTCAGAGAAAATGTCTCTGGCAGACTTCATCAGAAGAGGAACATGCTATAAAAAATAAGGTAGATCCAAAAATTGATGAAGAAGTTGGGAGACCAGGCTGATAAAAAGAAATACAGCAAGAAACACTGTGAAGTCATGATGCAGAGACAGTCTTGAGGGGTCTGCAACCTGAATACAGCTGTAGGTATGAATAACTCCCAAACTGTCCAGAAGCCAGCGAGAAGAGGAGACATCTGCTTCCCTCAGCTTCTGTTGTGGAAAGCGGTGCTGGGTCTCCCACCAAGACTCCTATGCAGAGACTTTCCTCCCCAAAATAAGGAGCTTGATGCTTACTAGCCAAAACCAATGTCAAATGTCTACTATCATTGTTTAAATAGAAATATTAAATTGGACGATGTTTTCTTTTTCACTGATACATTTCTACACTGTGAGAGAAACCTAAAGGGGTGATGTGCTTTTTCTATTCACCTACATAATTTTAGGGAGTATCCTTCTGCTCTAACCTCCACCTCTGCTCCCTTTCTCCCCAAGGTCATCCATTTGGAATCACTGGAGCTCCATAGTTTGTAGAATTTTCAGCCAGAGTAGCTTTGGCTGTGGAAGACATCATCAGACTCACAGGAAACTAAGGGCAGAGACTGTCTAATAGAGCCAGGAATCTTATTTGGTACAGAATGTCTTCTTTCCTGAAGTGCTTCCCTCAAGGAGAAAGCATGTCTTGGATGAAGTAGAAGAATTGGAATACTTGAAATAATAACTGATATTAACAGCAGGTCACAGGCACTGAGCGTTTTCTATGTGATAGGTGCTTAAGTAACACTTTAATCATCTCCTTTAATCCTCACAATAATGTCATGAGGGAGGCACAATTATTACCTGCATTTTATAGATGAAGAACTTAAATTAAGGGCAGAATGGAGTCATCTGTCCAAGTCATTCAGCAGAGATTCATACTCAGGGCCCATGTGCAATCAAAAAACAAAGAACCTGCAAAATCACCAAGAAAACTGAGGTTGAACCGTTAATCTGCAAAGCTGGACTTGAATCCATGTCTGGCAGAGTCCTGTGCCTGTTGTTGTGAACTGGCCCAACCCAGTTTGATCCATGAATAACTTTTAGGTTCATTTTGATAGATAGTTGTAGCCATCAAAGAAGTTAGTAATAGATAAGTTAGCTTTTCTTCCAAGTCCTACTACAAGATTGTGATGAAAGTCTCTGATGAAATTTCTGTCACGCATACAGATATTTACGAATATCTATATAGTTTCTGCACCCCGTCCTCTGAACTTGATTAGGTGACAGCTATCCCATCCTTTCAGGTGCTCCAACCATAGGCTGTATGAAAGATTCACCAGAAACAGACACAGCGGTCTTTCTGGGCAATACTCTGCATCCTCAAGTTGCCATCATACACTCAGAAATCCTCCTAAAACAATGGATGGATGCAGGATCAATTAGGGATCAAATCAATTACGGAGTGCCATCCCCAAGGGGTTCAGAATATAGACCTCAATGGATTCTTATCTCTCATTCATGCAAGGGTAGGGAGTGAACCCAAACTATTTTAGCCCATCCCTGTATCTTGAATGCCTCTCACTTCACCAATGAGAGCCCATTTCCTAGCATAAATAACACTATTTAACATGACACTCATTGCAGTAATAATAATATCTCCTTTTTGACATCCAGTATGCCAATTAGCATCATGTAAGGTGTTGACCTGAGTTGCTTACCATGAGTAACTTGGCATGGCCTCCCTTGGAGTGAGATAGCATTAGCTGACCATCCCTGGGTAGTGCATTCTTGATAATATGTGAGTTACCAACTCGAAGAGTTGCAGGTTAAGCTACCTGGCATACCATTACTATCACATGGATTCTCTGAAGTCGTTTAAAGCACTGTAGACATTGCAACTCCCATACTGCTGATCTGCACCGTGCTGATGACAAGAAAAGTCCCAGAATCACAGAAGCAGGGAGGTAAGAGTCTTTTCCTAGTAGTTTTATGTCCTTGGACTTTATCTGGGCTCTCATTTCACCTCTTGGAACCTCAGTTTTCTTATCTAAAATGGGAATAGCTATATCAACTAGAGCTAACACAAAGCACAATTGTCATGAGACTCAAGTGAAATGTAAATGGTCATTTTCTCATTATGTCTCTCTCTGTTCCTAGGTTCTCCAGATCACATATTTAAGTTAATTTTATTATGGAAGCTCTATAAACCCTGAACGTGAGAGAATAGACTTATGTACCAGTTCAGACTATGATACCTAAGTGTGGTGGAAAATTAAGCAGAATACCTCTTTCACTAATACGGAACTTGATATCCATATAGTTCAAGACATCCTGATGTGCTCTTGATTTTTTTCCCCCTAGATTTCAGCTGAATGTTGAATAGGCCTGGTCTGAGCTTAGTTGGAAATTAAGCCTTACTAATTAACATTTGTTAATCCCCCCTGTGGTTCCAGGGTTGTGTTTTCAAGAAAAGTGAAAAAATAGCTAATTATTAGGGCTTTGATATGAGATTCCAGACATCCAGGGTTTCCCCCATTTCAGAATCTTTGCCGGTGCAGAGACAAAGAACTTGAGAGATTAACTTAATGTTTCAATACTATGTTTCATCCTTTGTTGTGCAAAAGGGAAGGTTTTGATTCTTTTTCCAAAGGCTGGAAACCTCTTTCCTCAGGAAATGCGCACAACCAAGACTGTCTCTTATTGCATTAATTTTATCAGTTTTACTTTGGACAGTCTCTTTTTTGCAATTAAAAAAAATAGAATGAGGTCCTTTGGAAATCGCTATTTTCTTTTTATGCAGTTTGCTACCTGCTCTGTGGATCCATGCCCTCAATTTGTCAAAATAGACAAAATGATTTCCTACCCAGCGGACTCATGGAGTTTGTAACAACAAATTAAGTATTGGAAGTGAACCAGCCTTGAAAAAGGACATCTGAAATAGTTAAGCCATTATCTAGGGTGCATATTATCTAGGGTGCATATGTGAAGTTTCCGTTCATGAAGTTGTATTTTTATATATTTATTAATTCAACAAGCGTGTGTTGAATACCTTCTATCTACCAGGTACAAAGTGAGCTGTTAAGGCACGTCCTTATGTGCTAGATACAGACTATTTTCTTGCTCCTCTTACCCTATTTTATTATTACTATTATTATTATTATTATTATTATTATTATTATTACCACAGTCTCTGATCCCTGATTCAGGATGCTTTTTAAAAATCGCTTTATTTTCCCTGTCTGAATCTCATCAATGCCTTCTCAAAATGAAATAAATCCAGATTGTATTAGCTAGACTTAAGATCAATGTAGCAAAGATTAGCTAACCTGCCAGTGTGATTATTTATTATGAAGGAAAGACGTAGTAAACAGGAATGATTCTAGATTCATTCCCCTGAGAAAAGTTTTTTTCTCTGCAATGAAAATAGTAAAACATTTAAATGTTTGTTAAGTGCTGTTATTTAAATGTATCAAACGTTAATGTTATAATTAATAAAATGTCTCTCAGTTTAACTCAACTAGTATTTGTTTAGTGCCTCCCAGCTCCAGAGAGATTGCAATTGCATTGTTTCATTGTTTTCTTCTTTCACAAAAGCAGTGGACATTAGATGTTGAATAACATGTGTAGCTTATGCCAAATAACTGCCTATACAATATTAATTATGTGTATATTTGGAAGGCATTGTGGATATTTTCTTTCATACTAGCAATATGTCTAGAGTATTGATTCAATTTTTTCTTTTTTGATCCAGGTTAAAAAAATTAAAGCAAAACAACAAAAACAGACAACACACAAAAGAAGGCAGGTTTTATGAGTCATAATTGAAATGTGTCCCAAAAGTTATTCTTCCCTAAGAACGCTGCAACAAACGTGACACTGATGATAGAGTCATTCATTATATGGCTTCCAATGTTGCTAAAATGCCTGCCTCTGTAATTGATCTTTAAAATTCTTTCATTGTGAAAGTGACATTGTTTTATTTCTGTTCGGTTATCGAGTGCACATGAAAAACCACTCTATTGTGGAATTGCATTTGCAAAGGAAACATCCTCAGTGGCTTTACTTACTACAGACCCTGATGCAGTAGTTGGTTAATTTTTTCACCCGGTGGCGGTAAGGGTATGAGAGAGCATAATGTTTGCCATCCTTGTTTCCTCACCATCTAAAATCAGCAGGACCTAGAAATACGATTTCTCCACTCAGGTCCTCAGTGTCTTTATCTAAAAGTCGCAACAATAAACAGAATTTGCAAGGTTTTTGTATAGATTAAATGACATAATGTATACTGTTGTGATGTACAAGTAGTAATCCAAATATTAGTTGCAAGTATCACCTTACTTCCAATCAATGGACGTTCATTAAGCTTTTAGATGCTACTTGCCACATTACATCGCCTCAGGTCCTCACAGCAAATTGGGATTGTTGTCAAACTTGAGTTCTTGTGTTTTCTGCTACCTCTTCCTGCAGTTCTGCAAATGCTAGACCGCCTGGATTCCATAAGCTTGCTTGAAGCTCTTTCCACAACGAAGATTTGTAGTCCCTATTGCAGTCGCATCAAGGAACATCTGCTCAGAGAAGCCAGTCAATATTGTGGAAAAGTTCAAAGAATGCAGATCATTACTAGTGTCAGCTTTACAACCAGGAGGTAATGGCATTAAAGGGAATGGTCATAATACCCAACAATAGTGACCTCATTAACCAGTGATTTATCATGATGAAAAGACCTGTTTAACCTTTGGTCTCCACAAGCTTTCTCCTTTTAACAAAAAGGTCTATTATTTCAAGTTGTCAGGAGATAATTTGTGAGTTGTTAAAGGACAGATTCAATTACTCCTAAGACAATAATATGGAAACTGTACTCACTGCCAACAATTTTTGTTTTCCTCAGTCATCTTTCTGGGAACAAACAAACAATAACAACAAAAAACAGAGGTCTGATGACTTGTGCCACAAGAAGCAATTATAATTGTGCCTGCTTATGGCCCTGCTGTCAACGTCTGATTACAAATTGGACTTTCTTTGAAACTAGTGTAAGGAAGATTTGAATTGGCATTTAAGGTAATATGTCAAGCTCCTATGTCAAGTCTATGTAACATTTATGGAGAGACTATTGCAGTATCAAACAAACTTGGAGGCCGTGGGGGAATACAGCAATGGATAAGGCTGGGCTCTGCCTTCCAGAAGCTCATAGACTTCTGTGGAGATGTTCTCTCAGTTTGTATTTTTAGAGCCTTCTAAGAGTTTATAAAATGATTGTGTTCCTATAAGATCTCCTGCTGGTTGGGTCTGACAATGGCTTGGGGGGGATGCTTCTCTCATGCTAAGGAAACTAATCTGAAATCACATCCGAGAAATAGAAAAGAAAAAGAAAAAAAATCGTATTTGGAGTTGGGCAGATTACTTGGAATTAAAAACTCTGGCGGGTTAATTTTGTCCCCCTAGTCCAAACTGAGGAAGGATGAAAACTCTAACATCTGTACCACTCCAGATCTGGGCCTTTTCAGAGAAGGGACTGTCAGTTGTGACAAATTGAATCCAATTGTACAGAGGCTTTTGTAAGGTAGACAAATGTCCATCAGGGTCTCATACGAGACCACCAAACTCAGTGCTGGACTTGTGCCTTCTCTCTAATTTACACCCTGGGTCCCTGAAATAACAAAACCTTCTATTTGATCATCTGACCATAGTAAATAACACCAACTGCAGATCTTCTAGCTGAAGGAGTTTAGAAAGTGTCTAGCTTTCTGAATGCAGTGACAAGTTTTGTGGCTGCTTGTTCACATTGTTTTATTTCTCATGCAGGGGGTAATAGACGTTTGAAACAGGATCATTGATGAGACTCGTATTCAGGAATAAGCCTGAGTCTCAGATTTTGGTTATTAGTTAAAAATTTTGATGCTGTTTTTAGGAAAACATGTTGCTTTTCATTTCTATTGTCTAAATATCATGCATAGTGCTTTGAATTTTTATTCTCAAAGACTAATTTCAATTTGTTTTTCTTTTTTTTTGAATTGGAGTCTATGACTCTGTCGCCCAAACTGGAATGCCGTGGCATGCTCTCGGCCACTGCAGCCTCGACCTGTTGGTCTTAGGCAATCTTTTGCCTCAGCCTTCCGTGTAGCTGGAACTACAGGTGTGAGCCACCATGCCTGGCTAATTTTTTGGTTTATTGTAGAGATGAGGTCTTGCCAAGTTGCCCAAGCTGCTCTCAGACCCCTGGGCTGAGGCAATCCTTTCATCTGTCTTCCAAAGATTACAGGTATGAGCCACCGCACCCGACAAATTTCAAATTTTTATACTAGCACTTTCTTGGGGAATACTATTACCCACTACCTGGTTTTAGATGCATGAAAATTTTTTTATTTTTGTTTTTAAAAAATTATCTTCTCCAGAAACTCAATAAGTTATTTCTGATTTCATTAGGAGGGAAAGAATAAATAATACCCAGTTTAATATAATAAATATTTTTACATAATTATATTATTGCATGGATTTCTTTAAAAGTAAATAAATCTAGACTCTTAAAAGACCTCTAGTTCTAAGCAATTAAACAAAATAGTAAAAAGAGGGAAAGGCCTTAATAGAACTCATTCTTGAGCTGCCATTAGTAACTTTATCAGTTTACTTTTGAGTGCTGTATACCTGCTTACTTCCACAGGAGTTCTGAAGCAGCTTACATCAAGTTACAAAACAAATAAAGTAAAAATTCAAGGTTAAGTGATTATGAACCAGAGACAAAGAAGTTTGGCTTAAAGCAAAAGAAGAAATATGATAGATTACATATCTTCCATTTTATGATAAATATAAGTACATGGGTTTATGAAGAAAATAAGATATTTTCCTATGAAAAACATTCTAGATGAAGTGCTTTATAGATGTTTGGGCTTTAAACTACTAGTGTCATATTGAAAAGTCTCTCTTTTCAATCTCTATAAGGTGCAAGCCTTCGCATTCCAGTGGAAGAAAAGCTTGGCAATTAGATCTCTATATAAACCTTGCATCTGCTATTTGAAAATATCAACACACCAGAGGAAATTAATGCTATTCTTATTATCTTAACAGAAAAATCTCTAAATAAGTAAAATTGCAAGCAAAAAAGCTAAGACCATAGAAGAAATGGAGGTGTATCAGAATCAAGCTAATCTGATCCACTGTGGCTGTTTTGCAGAGTGTGGTCAGGCCCTTGAGGAATGGAGCTCTATACTTCTCAGATAATAGCTCCAAACAGGCAGTGAAAACCTTAGCTAGTAGGAATAAAAACCTTGAGGAATTGGGGATTTAGGTAAAAGAACCGGTTAGTTTGCTGAAATATAAGGAAGAAGCTATTTATTTTGAGTATTGTAGCTATAAAATCTTTCTAGCATTTCTGGAACCACTAAGGAAGAAAACACAATTGACTATTTCTTTTTTTTTTTTTGAGTTGGAGTGCAGTGGCAAGCTCATGGCCACTGCAGCGTCGACCTGCTGGGCTCCAGCAATCCTTCCATCTCAGCCTTCCAAGTAGCTGGAACTACAGGCACATGCTACCACGCCCAACTAATTTTTTATTTATTTATTGTGGAGATGAGGTCTCGCCAAGTCGCCCAGGCTGGTCTCGAACCCAAGATTTCAGGCAATCTACTCACCTTGGCCTCCCAAAGTGCTGGAATTACGGGCTGAGCCACCGAGCCCGGCCGACTGTTTCTTGATAGTTATAGAACTGACTGGCTTTGGGATCATGATTTTGAAGAGCAATTCTTACGATAAGACAAGCTATACATCCTTAGAGGACACAGACTCTGCCTTGTTCACCCCTTCCCTGTTACAATTCTAAGCAAGAGGCTTATATATTGCAGTCATCTGTAACTGTTTGCTAGGTTCAAGAGAAGTGCCCTGGATTGGCAAAAAGAACCAGGACAAGAAGACTTCTCTGTGTGTTGACCCTGGCAACCACTCCTAAGCACTCTTGATTTGTTAATAAACTCCTGACAAAATCTTAGGATTTTAGAACTGGAAGAAACTTCATGTTGAGATTTGATATGGCCAATCACATCTTTTTTCCTTCAATTTCAGAAAAAAAGTTGAGAATTAGTCACAGAGTACCAGTAAACGTGTGCTTGGATAATTCATCTTACATTTGAAATCCAGTGAAATTTCTTGAACTGTTACAGTCTAAAGATCAGGTCTGTAGGAAGAACAGTGGCCCAATCTAGTTGCAAAGAAAACAGTGAATTCACACACACACACACACACACACACACACACACACATACGCACACTTACACATCTCTAGACCTGTCTCTAGAATAGTACTTCTAGAAACTATCTATGCTGAAGGATCGGGCTTTTAAAATTCTCAATCCACAGCACACCTACAAATGTATTAAATGTAATAGGAATGAATTACTAGACATGAAATGAAGAAAGAAAAGATATATAAAACACAAATGCCAACGTTTATTAAAGTCAACAGATTATAAAATTATATTTCAGGCCAGGCATGGTGACTCAAGCCTATAACCCTAGAACTTTGGGAAGCCAAGGTGAGGGGATTTCCTGAGCCCACGGGTTCAAGAACAGCCTGGGCAACTTGGCGAGACCTCAACTCTACAATAAATCAAAAAAATTATCCGGGTGTGGTAGTGGGTGCCTATAGTTCCAGCTACTGGGAAGGCTGAGGCTGAAGGATTGCCTGAGCCCAGCAGGTTGATGCTGTGGTGGCCGTGAGTGTGCCACTGCACTCCAGCCTGAGCAACGGAGTGAGACTCCAACTCAAAATATATATATATACACACACATATGTGTGTGTATTTCAATTTATAAAATAGGCACGGTGGTGCACACCTGTGGTCCCAGTTACTCAGGAGATTGAGACTGAAGGATCACTTAAGCCCAGGAGTTCAAGACCAGCCTGGGCAACATAGAGAGTCCTCATTTCTAAACAAATAAAACAAAACAAAAGCAAACAACAGATGTAAAAGAAAATAACTACAAAACTGTATATATAGTTTATTGAAAGTGTGCATATAGGCAATTGATATGTAGAACTGCTAATACACTCATAACTTTTTGCCACTCCTAAATCAGAAGAAAATAAAAAATTGTGAGTAAAATAGCAGTTACCCCACATTTAACAACTATTGCGTGATTTCAGTGAACATTTGTAAATCAATATTGTAAGTCAGGTTTCTTGAGATATAATTTGCATACAGCAAAATCCATCCCTTTTAGGTGTGCAGTTTGATAAGTACAAATGTGTAAAGTCATATAACCAATCAAGATATAGAATCTTCATCTCAGAGAGAGTTCCTTTGTGGGTTTTTTGTACTTAAATCCTCCTCTCTACTCCTGACCGCTGGCAACCACTGATCTGATTTCTAATACTATAATTTTTTTTTCAAAATGATGTATAAATGGAACCATATATAATGTAGTCATTTGTGTCTGCTTTATTTCATTTAACATAATGTATTTGAGATTCAGCAATGTTAGTGCCTGGAGCCATAATTCATTACTTTTCATTGCTGAGTAGTATTTCATTTGAATGGGATATAATACAGTTTGTTTATCTATTCACCAGTGTATGAGCATTTAGGTCATTTCTAGTTTCAGATAATTATGGATAAAGCTGCTATAAACATTCACAAACAGGTCTTTGCATGGACATACGTTTTGTATCTCTTGAACGAATTCTCAGGGTTACTTGAATCTTATGTTAATTGTATATTTAACTTTATAAGAAACTTCCAAAGTTTCCCAAAGTAGCTGCACCAATTTGCATTCTCCCCAGCAATATATAAGTGTTTATTGCTCCCAATATTTGGTATTGTCATTAAAAAAAATTTTAGATATTTTAACAGTATGAAGTGATATATTATTGTGGTTTTCATTTGTATTTCTCTAACAACTAATGAAATTGATCATCTTGACATGTGTTTGTCACCAGAATCTCTTTTTTGGTGAAATATCACTTCAAATCTCTTGTCCATTTTTTCCCTGGTTTAAATATTGATTTATCATATATGCCAAGCATTGTGCTATATGTTGAAGATGAGTAAGTCTAAAGAACATCATGTCTACTGGAACAGATATTTAATCAAATAATTAGAATACAATATAAGAATATGACCCATCCTTGACATATAGAATCACATATGCACAAAGATAATAGTATTACAGTTATTCTGCAATGTAAGAATGACACAGACAAGATAAAAAATATAAAATAAAACCAGTTGGATCATTTTTAAATAGAAATGTTTACTTTAGAAAATTTATATAATACAGATAAAAAAAGAAAAATCATTGCTAACATTTTTGTCTGTATATTTCTTTGGTGTTTTAAATTTTGTGTTAATTTACCAAAATAAGATGATGCCACACCTGACAGCCTTTTTACCTTTTACCTTTCAGCCTTTTTACCTGAACATCTTTCCGCCATGTTAGTGAATGTCCCTACAACACCATTTCAATGGTTGCAGAAGATGCCATTGTACAATTGTAGGAACATTCATACATTTCTAAAACTAACTTCCTATAATAAGACATTTTAGTTGTTCTCCAGTTTCCATAATTATAAATAGTCCCTTATTGAACATCTGGTATATAATTTGTTGCACATTTAAGTAACAATCTCTTTAAGACAAATTTCTTGCAAGAAAATTGCTGACTCAAAAGACAGAACTTTTTTTTTTTTTTTGAGTTGAAGTCTCATTCTGTTGCCCAGGCTTGGAATGCGGTGGCACAATCACGGTAACCACAGCTCAACTGCTGGGCTCAGGTGATCCTCCCACCTCAGCCTCAAGTAGCTGAGACCACAGGCAGATGCCATCACTCCCAGCTAATTTTTTGGTTTATTGTAGCGATGAGTTGTCACCATGTTGTCCAGGCTAGTCTCAGACTCCTGGGTTCAAGCAATCCTTTAGCTTCGGTCTCCCAAAGTGCTGGGATTACAGGCAGAAGCTACTGCACCAAGGCCCAGAAATATTTTTTAAAGTTTTGGTGAGTGTTGTTTCCTGGTAAAGTTATATATGTTCGTGTCTAACAATAGCATAATACAGATGAACACAGGGTAATATATTTAAAATAACAAAATTTAATGAGTGAAAATTTCAATCTCATTTTAAGTTGCATTTATTGTATTAACAGTAAAGTTGGATATCTTTATGTGTATTTTCTGTTTCTATGTTTTATATTATGAATTTCTGATTGATGTCCTTTGTGTATATTTTTTCCTAACTGTTCATCTCTTATTCATTTGTAGGGACTTTATTTTCTTTTCGTGATATGTTATGAAATGTGTTTCTCTTGTCTTGTGCTCTGTTAATGATGTTTATAATTTTTTCTCATTAAAAATGCAAGTTTGGGTATTTCAGTCTTTCAGTCTTTTCTTGTAAACCTGTGTTAGGAATCATTCTATGAAGTCCTTTACCTCTCTATGATTATTTAAACAGTTGCTTTTTTATATTTAATATTTAATAAATTTGGAATTTATTTTCATATATCATAAGGAATAAAGCTTTAATTTTATCCCCCCCAATGATGAGCCAGTTGTCTCAGCTCCATTCATTGACCTTTTCCTCATCATTTTGAAATGTCTACTTTTATCACATATAAAAACATATTTAGGTATGTTTCTGAACTTACAATTTTGTCCCACAAAATGTCCTTTCTTATCTGAAAATAAAAGTACAAAGTACCTCTCTCTTTTAATTGCTATAGTTTTATAATATGTTCTAATATCTGGCATCACAAGCACTGTGCCTGTCATACCCATTATGATACTTTTTCAAAATGTTCCAGACTATCTTCAGACCTTAATACTCTAAATATGCTTATTATATTTGAGTTCAAAAACATGAATTGGAATTTTGATTGAAATTTCATTATATCTATAGACTCATTTTTATAACATTTAACCTTATTGAGGGACAAGCTAGGTCTTAACGTTTATTCAAGTTTTAGTTTATGGTCTTTTTTTTTTGAGATGGAGTTTTGCTGTGTTGCCCAGGCTGGTCTCCAACTCCTGAGCTCAAGTAGTCCTCCCATTACCTTACAAGTACTTGGAATTATTCATTTTGCTTTCTTTTTTCTTTTAGCCATTTTAATGTATACATAGTAACATCTCGTTGTGGTTTTAATTTGTACTTCCCTGATGACTAAAGGTGTTAGCATGCTTGCAAATACTTATTGGCCATCCAAATTTCTTCCTTGATAATGTGTCTATTTAAATCTTATGCCCATTAAAATTTCTTTTTTCATATTGAGTTGTAAGAGTTATTTATACATTCTGAATACAAGTCTTTTATCAAACCTTTTGTTTGCAAATATTTCCTCCCAGTCTGTGGTTTGACTTTTCATTTTCTCAATAATATCTTTTAAAGAACAGAAATTTTAAATTTTGTTTAAGTCCAATTTATTATTATTATCATTATTATTATATTATTATTATTATTATTATTATTATTTTGAAAGCAGGATTTATTGAGAAGGCAGAAAAACTCCCACAGTGGGAGGGGATCTGAAGGGGTTGCCCTAAGTCCAATTTATTAAGTTTTTTCTTTGGTGGTTGAAGCCTTTTGCATTTCATCTAAGAAATGTTTGCCTAATCCAACATCACAAAGATTTTCTTTAATGTTATATTCTAGGAGCCTTATAGTATTAGGCTTTGCATTTAGGTCTCTGATGCAATTTGAGTTAACTTTTGTATATGCTATGGGTAAGAATTGCAATTCTTTTTTTCCTTTCTTTTTTCTTCCTTTTTTTCTTTTCTTTTCTTTTTTTTTTTTTTTTGCATGTGGATGTTCAACTTTTCAAGTGCCATTTGCTGAAAAGTTTGTACTTTATCTATTGAATTACCTGGACACTTTTATCAAAAATGTATTGGATATATGTCTGTGGGTATATTTCTGAACTCTATATTATGTTCCATTGATTTGTACATCTAGTTTTAGTCTAATTCTACATTATCCTTATTAGTGTAGCATTATAGTAAACCTTGAAATCAGTTCGTGGTGTTCTTTTTCAAATTGTTTTGGCTGTTTTGGGTCTTTGATTTTTCTTATATATTTTAGAGTAAACTTTCAATCTCTACAAAATATCCTGCTGGGGTTTTGATTGGATTTGATTTAATTCTATAGATCAATTTGGGCATAACTGACATCTTCCTAATATTTGTCTTGTAATTCGTTACAATGGTATATTGCTCTATTTATTTAAGCTGTCTTTAACTCCTCTCATTACTGTTTTATTATTTTTATCATACAAATCTTGCACATATTTAGATTTATTCCTATGTATCTTATGGTTTATTAAACTATTGAAAATAACATTTAAAATTTTTTAAAAATTTCTAATTGTTCACTGCTAGTATATAGAAATGTAATTGATTTTGGTACATTGATTGTTGCCAAGCTCACTTATTATTTCTAGTAGCATTTTTTATAGGTTTTTGGGAGATTTTCTGTGAATGTATCTGTCAAATAAAGAGAGTTTTATTCCCTTACAATTCTATGTCTTTTTTCTTGCCTTATTTCATTGGTTATAATCCTCAGTACAACATTAATACAAATAGTGAAAGCAAACATCCTTGCCTCCCTTTTGAAGACAGAAAGCATTCAGTCTTTTCCTGCAAAGTAAGATGTTAATATAGATTTTTCATAGATGTCCTTTATAAGATTAAGGAAGTTCCCTTCTCTCCCTAGCTTGCTGAAAAATTTATCATCAATAGATGTTGGATTTTGTCAAACGCTTTTTGCATCTACTGAAATTATCACAGGATTTTTATTTTTGGTCCATGACATGACCAAAGTTTTGAAATATTGATTGATTTTTAAATGTTGATTCAACTTTACCTTTCTAGGATAAACTTTATTTGCTCATGATATATCATTTTTTATACATTGATGAATTCAATTTTATAGCAATTTTATTAAAGATTTTTTATGTTGTTTTTATGAGGGATGTTAGGCTGCTGCTTTCTTACCTTATTATGTCTTTCTCTGGTTTTGTCATCAGGGTAATACTGGCTTCAAAGAATGACTTAGGAGATGGTTCCTCCTCTTCTATTTTTTGGAAAAGTTTATTTCGAATTGGCATTATTTCTTCTTTAAATATTTGGTAGAGTGTACCAGTGTTCATCTTTGAGGGGATGTTTCCAGCAATTAATTGAATTGCTTTAATAAATAAAGGGCAATTCAGATTATGTTTCTTCTTGAGTAGTTTGTGTGTTTCAAACAATCTGCACATCTGGTTGTTTCTCTCAACCTTGCCAGCTCTGGCATGTCTTCCTTTCTTCCCTTCTTTCTCTAATAAACTGTTTCAAAATTTTTTTTAAAAAAAGAATCTGTACATCTAAGTTATTACATTCACTGGCATAAAGATGTTCACAGTATTACTTTATTATCTTTTAGTTTTTGTGGGATCTATATTGATATTTTCATTTTTATTTCTGCTATCAGCATTTGTGTCTTTTCTCTTTTTTCTTGATTAGCCTGTCTAGAAGCTTATTGATTTTATTGATCTTTTCAAAGATCTAACTTTTAACTTCAATGATTTTTCCTATTATTTTTTATTTCAGTGATTTCTTCTCTTACCTTTATTATTTATTTTCCTTTTCTTGCTTTGGTTTTAATTTGATTTTGATTTTCTTTCTTTTCTGTTGTGTTTCATTTCTTCAAGTGGAATCTTTGATTATTGATTAGAGCTCTCACTTGTTTTCTAATATAGCCATATAATGCTATATGCTTTCCTCAGTGCTACATGTTGAGTTCTTAATGTAAAAAATAAGTTTGCTTCATGCCTATTAATTTGTCTAGTCTGGGTTGGATTAAGAGGTTTTTAAATGCTTAAGAACAGTGTCTACATTACTTGTCTTGAATCAGTAATAAACATTTGGTCAGCAGATCACATGTTTAGATTCTCTGCTTTAGAAGATGGGTTCTGACCCGGTTTGCTCACACATAGATGAAAAGGTGAAGGTTGTAGAAAGCATATTGTATCCGTGACCTTTCAGGCAGCCAACCAGAAAGAGAAGAACAAACCCTGTGGAAACTGTCACCTTTAACACTCACATGGTGTGTTAAAGAGAAAGGTGAATCCAGGAGGTTGGGCTCTAACTCTGTCCCATCTTAGGGAGGACTCAAGGTGAGAATGTGCTAAATAAAGATGCTTTTTTTAAATACCCAAAATAAACTAGGAATTCCTGTTTTAAGGACCCACACGAACAAGGAAAAAGACACAACAACTCTATACTCCTGCACTGCCCCCTTCCAATCACCTTCTCCAATTCACACCTTAGAGATAAAGTACATTCACTACAGTTTCCTAAGGCTCAAAATGCTTAAGTGGAATGCCTAAACTCAACCAGCTGGTCAGTGTTAGAACATGGAAAGTTTTCTAACTCTTTCATTAATGTACTCTTTCCGCAATGTTAAATTGAAATCATTTTTCCCTTGCCTTTCAGCTTGTAACCAAAGTGTAGGGGAGTGTGTGTGTACGTGTGTAGAGAGAGGTAGATTTTAGTTACTTAAAGACTTTGATTCATTAACTTCCAGTTAATAGAGATAGCTGTCGCAGCAAAGATTTCTGTTTGAAGAAATAGGAATTTTAATACAACGTATTGTTGATAGCGAGTTCTGTCAAAATCATTTAACTCTGGAGTCTAGGTCTGTCAGACTCAAAACGATGTTCTTTTCACTTTGTCTCATTTCTTTTCACAAGAGCCAAAAGGCGCTTGGCTTTTGAGTCCCAAAGGCACAATTTTCTTGCCTTTTTCCCAGTTGCATAATACCTGCCCCCAGAGTACCGACCCCAGGACGCAGGGCTCTAACTAACTGCCCTTCTTTTTGCTTTACAAGACAAATGAAGGCTTTCATGGAGTCGAGGGTCCGTTTGAAGCAGAAACCAGTGTGGAAAGAGTAGTTGCTCCTCATACTAAATCGTCCCAAGAGTAAGGAGTCAGCCAGCTCTCTTTCCTCCCAGCCAGCCTCCCACCCCCTTACCAAAGCAGAGATGTGTGTCTATCTGCATATTCATTAAAATGCACCAAGTCTAGGAACTGGCTTTCTCCACCCACCCCCGCCCCCCAATTCTACTGCCTGACAAAGGATTTGTGACAAAAGACCTTCTTCCCGGTTTGTAAAACAGTTGTGTAAAACTCGGACTGTAAAGTCACAGTTGACTGCTTTAATGTGGAACAGCTGGGAGGGTGTAGACACGCTGGCAGGTTGAGACAGGGACTGGGAATGGTCCCCCATTCTGCGCAGGGTCGACTTAGTCACACCACCTGCTGCCCCTATTATTTCAAGAGCAAACCAGTCATGACAGCCTCAACAGACGGACACACGGCACCAGACGGTGCAAGGGAAGTAAAGAAAAGATAAATTAAGTGATCAATAAAGATAAGGGACCTGCTCAGCAGTAAATGGTGCTGACAGACGAGACAAAACATGAAGCAAAAGGGTATTTGATAACGTGGGGGGGTGTGAAGCTTAACGTCAACGTTGATAGTATTGACATTTCGGAGACCACTGGGACCTAGGCAGTGGATTTTCCTGGCTATGTTGGCTTGAGTTGAAGGTGGTTGGCTTTATCTTTCCATTGTACATGGAGAAGGGTCTAGGGCTCAATTTATAAGTGTAGTAAGTCACATACTCAGAGGAGGTCACCACTGGCATTGCCCCAGGCCAAACTAGACAGTGCACCGTGGGTGAAGTCTGAGATTTAAGGTCCACAAAGACGCCTCTCTCTTTTGATGTGATGAAGGACATTCATCTGTTGGACATTCATTCATTTCTTCATTCCATCTAATCCTTAATGAGCATCTATTATGGACTTGGCACAGTGTTAGACTCTAAGAGAGATGGGTGAATAATGGTTTTATTAATGAGGATGTTACAAAAATGAAGTAACTTTTCTGTAAGGTATTGACTAATAAAAGAGAGAGCTGTCCCACTCCAACACATCCCCATACCAGAACGAGTTTAGATATAATCTCTTAAGTAGTATAGTGTAGGGATATACTTCATGCTAGAAAATGACCAAGGCTGCTTGAAGATTTCAACAATATTTTTACAGAGGAGACTAGAAAGGAGAAAGTTCAAAGAAAGACGTTGTTGGCAGAAGAAACAACATAGAAAAACAAAGATATGACAAATGTAATCTTCTTTTCCAGACCTGAATCTGGGGAGTTCTCAAAGTCACAGTCTACCCAAGGGTGATTTATTTATTTACTTATTTATTTTTGGTTAATGTTCAATATATTTATTTAAGAAACCAATTGACATGCTTTCAACAGCACTCCACCAAGGTTATTCACAGGTTTGTGACTAATGAATACAAATTTAAGAATTTCTAAAATTAGATATCCCTACTCTTTTAAACACTGACTTCAAATGTAAATATACCTAAATATTTCATTAATATCACAGACCTACAATATCAGATTCTATTAAGTATTTCGAACACTTTAAGAAATAGAAAAGACATACCCAGAATGTCACAATACTCATACCAAAAGCAGTTATAAAAATGTTAACCCTATGAATTTAATTTTTTCTTATCCTTATTTGAACACCTTCCTAGATTCCAATCATCCATATTTTTTAGGTTTAGGCTGTTTTACTATGCATTATTTTTATGCCTTCCTCAAGTTTTAGTAATCTTACCAAACCCTAAATAAGAATAATACTGTCTTAGACAAACTACATTACAGTATATGCGTTAGCAACTGGCTGATCCTTTTTCAGGTTATCCACAAAGCCTACTGGCATTTCTTTGGCCTCCTTTTATAACAAAATATCATTTATGTGATTGGACAATTTAAGACTTTTTATATAGATTTTTAATGTTTGAGACTTGAACTTTCCAAAAACCATCTCGCTGTTGTCCTGTCATTTTGTTATAATGATCTTGTTGGCCAGCCTTATTTAAAAGCTTTATATACCTTATTAGTATAATTAATAAGACTTACCATCTCCTTTCTGAAGAATGCAGTTTTTATAGTCAGTTTTGACAATTGTATTCATGTAAACAGGAGGACAGAGTGGAGAGGAGTGAAAATTCAAAATAATTTTTTGAGCTAACATCTAATGCTTCCAAGAAATCCTGAGCTTTTTTGGTAAGGAAGGCTGCTTCAGGCTCTGTTCCCAGATACTACTGGGGTTTGTACTTATTTTTCTCTGCCATCAGTAGAAAAGTTTGGGGCTTGCCGGGCTCGGTGGCTCAGCCTGTAATCCCGCGCCTTTGGGAGGCTGAGGTGAGTGGATTGCCTGAGCCCGCGGGTTCGAGACCCGCCTGGGCAGGTGAGACCTCATCTCTACAATAAATCAAAAAAAAAATTAGCCGGGC
>CAUYQG010190730.1:0-66458 GCA_963574415.1 Tarsius wallacei | reverse complement strand
GGGCTCGGTGGCTCAGCCTGTAATCCCGCGCCTTTGGGAGGCTGAGGTGAGTGGATTGCCTGAGCCCGCGGGTTCGAGACACGCCTGGGCAGGCGAGACCTCATCTCTACAATAAATCAAAAAATCAGCTGGGCGTGGTAGCGCACGCCTGTCATTCCGGCTACTCGGAAGGCTGAGGTGGAAGGATCGCCCGAGTCCAGCAGGTCGAGGCTGCGGTGGCCGGGAGCGGCCACTGCACCCCAGTCTGGGCGACGGAGTGAGATGCCAACACAAAAAAAAAAAAAAAAAAAAGTTGCTATTAAAAAAAGGGCTTCATTAAAACACATATGATTGGCTGTAAAATGGGCTGTTTGAGTAACTGGCTAACTGGATAGGTCAGGGCAAAGTCAAAGTAATTCAGAAGATGATGCAGCGTCTCTTGCCTTTCAGGGACCTTCACTTAAAGGAAATTTAAGATTTGTGAAAGGACAAATATATTAAGATTATGCATACTTGTGAGAGTGAACATGTTAACTCTCAAAAGGCTTACAAAACACAGCTCTAATTTTTAATTTTCTGACTTAATTAAGAATGACAACCGAGATTACAAACACATATAATCATGGAATCTTAACTTTATTAAAAAAACAGAAAATACTCCATTGATTTTGTTCATTCTTTTTAAATGTATCTAAGTAAGGTAGTTCATTTGGTCAGATCTACACTCTTGTCTCATCAAGACAGATTATTTGCATACTAAGAAAAAAGTCTGAGTCTCTGTATAAGAAAGGCAGCTGTGAGTATACCTTTTGTATCATATGGCATAGCTTAAAGAGATAAGCAGGTTACTGTAGCCTTAAAAGAAAGAGACTTTCAAAGTTGAAGGGAGATCACTGCCACACATTAAAAAAAATAAGACATAAGTTTTTTTTTGGCCATAACTAAGTTCCTCAATGTCCAAAACTACTCTACAAGCCAAATACCATTATAACAAAATAATTGGTCCTAATGCCATACTATTTAACACGAAGTGATTCGTTTTTCACTATTTCGTAAAAAAGTGTGGTTGAGGTCCAGCACGGTAGCTCAAGCCTGTAATCCCAGCACTTTGGGAAGCTGAGGCGAGAGGACTGCCTGAGACCAGGAGTTTGAGACCAGCCTGGGCAACTTTGGCGAGACCTCATCCCTACAATAAATCAAAAAATTAGCTGGGTGTGTGTGGTGGCTCATACCCATAGTTCCAGCTACTCGGAAGGCTGAGGTGGAAGGATCGCCTGAGCCCAGCAAGTCAAGGCTGTGGTGAGAATGCCACTGTGCTCCAGCCTGGGCAACAGAGTGAGACTCTGACTCAAAAAAAAAGAAGTGTTGTTGAGATGCTGGTAGGTGATTCACCAGATGTCTCTGGGTGCAAAGAGTTAAAAATAGTAATTAAGATCTGCCACTGCACTCCAGCCTGGGGTACACAGTGAGACTCCAACTCAAAAAAACCAAAAAATGTTAAGATCAACTTACGAAACAAGCCTGGCACGGTGGCTCACGCCTGTAATCCCTGCACTTTTGGGAAGCTGAGGTGAGAGGATTGTCCAAGGCCATGGGTTCAAGACCAGCCTGGGCAACTTGGTGAGACCTAATCTCTACAATGAATCAAAAAAATTAGCTGGGCGTGGTGGTGCCACCTATAGTTCCAGCTACTTGGAAGGCTGAGGTGAAAGGATCAACTGAGCCCAGCAGGTCCAGGCTCCAGTGGCTGTGAGTGTGCCACTGCGCTGCAGCCTGGGTGACACAGTAAGAGTCCGACTCAAAAAAAAAAATTTATTAAGCAAAACTTACCAGTCTTTGATTTAACCGTTTATTTTCTTCTTCTTTCAACTGCAATGTCTACAGGTAAAAAAAGAAATCTGTTGTTTATCCTTGTACCTACTCAAGTAAATCTAAACAGAATGACTGCCAAAAAATGATTACCGTCTTCAAACTAATGTTCGGTTCTGGTATGAAAGGTTAACGGGGATATTATTTACTATGGATCCTTTGCAACTGTTTTAGTATGTACTGGCTTAAATGAGAACCAGAACAATTTTAGATACATTAACCTAAGTCATGCATTGTCAAATATGCATTAGAAACGCCTGTGGAATTCATAAATATGCAGGAAATATCTGCGATCTATTCCCAAAGTCTTTATTAGTAGGTCTCACCTAACGGAAGAAGTGTGCATTTAAAATATACATCTCAGGTTATTCTGAGGTAGGTAATCACATAACCGTTTTAATAACTGAAGACATGCTATATTTGAATACAGTTGTACAATTCTGACTTGGATTTTTATCAGGAAATTAAGGTTGTAAAGAGAGCAACAGATATTGTCAAAAATCTTAAAAGCCCACTGAATAAAAACTGATCTGTGAACAAGGATTTGCCAAATGTGTACAAAATATAATCTAATAGTACAACTAAACAGAAATCCTTTATTGTCAATTTTTTTTCATTTCACTTAATCTTTATTAAAAGCATAACTCTTCACTACTTATTATTATATTTTTACTCATTTCTAAAATATCAAGACTTTCTGAAATTTTTAAAATACATATTTATATTACCTTGTTGGATTCTGAACTGTTATTAAATAAAACCATCATTTAATATATTTATTCTATTAAAACTATCAACCTTGTGCTTTGATACAGACATCATTCACTGAAAAGTCATGACAAATGAGAGGCCTGAAACACTACTGCCAACTGTTTAGTTACTAAGATCACAAAGTGAAAAAATATCTTAAAACACTGACCACAACAATACCACAATCATTAAAAAAAAAGATTTAATTTGTAAATGCAATTAGAAATAGTCTCTTGCATGCTTTCAGAATAAAGTTTATTAAACTGTATCCCCCAAATAAACATATTAAACATGGCATCTAAAGAGAAAAACTGACTTACTCGTTCTAACAGCATTATCCTCTGTTTCTCTTCAGACAGCATATGAAGATTTTCTCTAAAATTAAGACAATTATTTAGTTTTAGTATTTTGAAATTCTAAACCTTATATTCTTCAATGAAATTTTGAAAATGTTAAATATTAATACAGAACCCTTTTATAATTTAAGGGTTTATGCTAAATTTTCAAAAGCAGCCAATTTAAATCAGAATACAATTTCACTATTATGTATTTCTACCAGTCCTAGATCTATAAACATTTTGGAATTATAAACAAAATTATGTGTACATTTATCCAGAGAAAATGCCTTTTAAATTTCATACTTTCCCCCCCAGGGATTAAGAACCACTCATCTTCCTAAGTGTGAATAAATGTGTGTTACTGAAAAAACTGTAGCCTCATAAAGACCTCAATAGATTTACTAAATTGCTGCAATGTACTTCAATGTTCTTACTACTCACTATGCCAGGTGTGAACTTGCCCATTACGCTAAAAACATCCAAAAAATAACTAGAAAAGAAAAAAATGCTCTGAAATTAGAAAATAGAAAAAAGAATGCTGTTCAGGTTTTTAAAATTTTCTATAGGTATAATCCCCACATTATATTTTAACCAACTTGTTGCAAGACAGAAATTGTTTTCTTCTAAATATTATTTCTCTAGGAGGAGGCTTTGTCTAATGTAAGGTCAATAAGATTTGTTTCTGTGAGTGTTATCATTTTAGCTTTTACATTTAAGTCCATGCTCTGTTTTAAAGTAACTGTGTGTCTGGTGAGGAAAGGGTCCAACTACATTCTTTTGCATATGTATATCCAGCTATCCTATCCCAGCACCCTTTGTCAAAAAGGCAATTTCCCCCATGGAACTTTCTTGTACCCTGACCATAACACAAGGGTTCAACTGACCATAAATACAAGGGCTTACTTATGAACTCTCAATTCTATCCCATTGATCTATATGTCAAGCCAGCATGACACTGTCTTATTATACTAGCTTACACATTTTTAAAGTCAAGTAGTATAAAACTTCCAACTTTGTTCTTTTTCAAGAGTGTTTTGGCTACTTTAGATTCCCTTGCAATTCAATATGAATTTTAGGACCAGTCTGTCTTTTTCTGCCAGAAGAGGGGATTTTAATAGGAATTGCAATGAGTCCACAGACCAATCTGGGGAATGCTGTCATCTTAACATGACTAAATCTTCCAATCAATAAACAAAGGATGCTTTTCTATGTCTCCTTTAATTTCTATCAACAATGTTTTGTAATTTTCAATGTATAAGTCTCAAACTTCGTTTATTAAATTTATTCCTAAGTGTTTTTATGTTTTGGATGCTAGCTTAAAAAGAAATTTCAATTGTAAACACAAAGATAGTCAATGTATAAGTCTCAAACTTCTTTTATTAAATTTATTCCTGAGTGTTTTTATATTTTGGATGCTATTATAAATGGAAATGTTTTTTAAATTTTATTTTTGAATGGCTCATTCTGTAGAAAGAATGATTTCTTTTTTCTTCCAGAGATGAGGTCTCGGTATATTGGCCAGGCTGGTCTCAAACTCTTGAGCTGAAACCATCCTGCAATCCTCCCACCTTAGCCTCTGAAGCAGAAGGGAATATAGGTACCACCACGCCCAGTTCAACAACCAGTTTTGCACACTGAGCTTGTATCCTGCAACCATACTAAACTAGTTTTATTAGTTACAACATTTTTTTAGTGCAATTCTTTTTTTTTTTTTTGAGTTGGAGTCTCACTCTGTCGCCCAGACTGGAGTGCAGTGGCCGCTCCCGGCCGCTGCAGCCTCGACCTGCTTGGCTCCGGCGATCCTTCCACCTCAGCCTTCCAAGTTTTAGTGCAATTCTTAGAAATTTTTATAAACAAGATGTTATATATGTGAACACGGAGTTTTATTCTTTCCTTCCAATGTGGATGCCTTTAATTCCTTTCTCTGGCCCAAATGCTTTTGCTAGAACTTCCATGTACAAAGTTGGGAACCAGTAGCATGAGCAGGCCATCTTCATGCTGATAATAGGGAAAAACCATTCAGTCTTGCACCATCGAATATGATGTTAGTTCTGGGTTTCCATAGATACCTTTTATCAGGTTGAGAAAGTCCTCTTCAATTCTTAGAGTCCTCTAGGTATCTTGCGTGCTTTTATCATAAAAGGTTGTTGGAGTTTGTCAAATGATTTTTTTCATCTATTGAGGTGACGATTTTTTTGTTCCTTTATTCTACTGACATGGTCTATTACATAAATTAATTTTCAGATGTTAAACCAATCTTGCATTCCTGGAATGAAGTCAAATGGAATCTCTTTTGTATGATGCTGGAATTGGTTTATTAGTATTTTGTTTAGATATTGCATCCACTGTTATAAAAATATATACTTTTTTCTTGTGATTATTTGATAGTGTATGTGTGATTCAGTATTAGCATATAATACTGGCCTCAAAAAAGGAACTGTGAAGAGTTTTCTCCATTTCTATTTTTTGGATGAGATTATGAAGCACAATTTAAAGTTTGCCTCTTTTATCTCTTATTTGTTAAAAATATTAAGCACTGTCTAGGATGGGCATGGGTTGGGTTGGGAGAGGGGGATTAAAAAAATAATAATAACCACCAGTCTTTTGATGTCCACGGTGTCTTTTATTTGTTTTAAATTTCAACGTAACAAACATTTATATTCTTTTCCAAGTGTTTCTCTACCCTAATTTCAGAGTAGTCTTCTATTTTCTTCAAGAAATACTACATGTTAAAAAAAAACTAGTCTTTACTACAATTACCATTTGTCTTTATGCATAATGTAAAATATGGGTTACCTAATAGGAATAGATAATCAATTACTCTAATGTCCCATTCTGAGGAGTATATCCTTTATCAAATTGATTCAAAATGTCAAATATGGATTTCCATATACTCATGGGTTTATTCCAAATTGTCAATTCTATTAACCTATTTGTCTGTGGCTATACCAACATCACTACACTTTGATTTTTATTTGAAAACGTCAATTATCTGTACATATTTTTCTAAATAAATTTTGGCAAACATCAATTTTTACCTAATTTATTCTATTAAGATTTTTTTAATTTTTTGACTTTTTTTTCTCCTTTGTAGAGACGAGAAGGGTATCGCAATGTTGCCCAAGCTGGTCTTGAACTTCTGGCTTCAAGTGATCTTGCCTCATCCTCTGAAAGTGCTAGGATTACAGGTGTGAGCCACCATAGCCAACTCTATTAGAATTTCAATTGAGTGTAGATTAAATTAACTGAATAAATCTTGAGGAGAAAAATGATATCTTCAAAATACTATGTTTCTGTCCATCTTTCCACATGTAACTTTCTGATCTCTTCATATCCTTCAGTGGTGATAGCTGGCATTCTCACTTGTGTTCTTCCTAAATTTATGAAAAATGCTTCTAAATGTTTCAACATTAAATAAGGTATTTGCTGTAAGTCTCCCACATATACTTGTTAAATAAACCAAATTTTCCATCTATTCCTAGTCTGCTCAAGTTTTTTGAAAATATACTATTTTTAATAAATGGGCATTCAATTTTATCAATTGATATGCCTGAGATGATTATATAATCCTCAAGAAATCAGTGGATATCGTTACAGTGAAAGGCATTCTACTGTTTAGTTATTATTTTGGTATTCCTGAAATAGTCCACTGGGTCTTGATGACTATCATCTTAGAGCTGCAGGGCACTTAAAATTCTAAAATTGTTTTTAGGATTCTTTGTATCTATAATTCACAAGTGAGATTAACATATTATCTGTAATTTTTAAAACCATATTTGTGGTTATGTTCCTCTTTTCATTCTACAAATTTATTTGTACCTTCTTGTTTATTTAAATATCTACTAAATAGTTTTTATTTTGTCATGACTCATTTACTTTTATTAATTCATTTTTAAATAAATGTACTTGAGGCTATATAGTTCTCTCAGAGTACCACATTGTTAACTGTTTTTGATACTTGTGTTTAGTTCTGAATAACTCAATTTCTGTATTTATATCAAAACCTATCTATGATGAATTTCTATATTTATAGCAAAACTTTCACATGTGAAATCTAAAAAAGCTGATCTCACAGAAGTAGAGAGGAGAACAATGGTTACCAGAGGCTGGGGCGGGGGGCTGAAGTGAGATTAGTACATGGATACAAAGTTACAGTTAGAGAGGAAGAACAAAATCTAGTGTTCTGTTGCATAGTAGCTTACTACAGTTAACAATAATGTACTGTATATATAAGAATAGCTAGGGAGGATTTTGAATGTTCTCACTGTAAAGAGATAATACACGTTTGAGGTGATGTGTTTGCTAATCACCCTAATTTGATCATCACACAATGTATACATGTATCTACACCTCACATTGTACCTCACAAATATGTACAATTATGTGACAATTAAAAAAACAAAACTTTAAAAAAACCCAACATCTCATATAAATATCCATATAACTATATATTTATATTTATATATAAGTATTCACATTTCCAGGCATGAGACCCTTATTTTTGCTGTTAATATCAATATCTGAAGCTGAGACTTCCTTTGTGATTTAGTATTATACTTGATTTTCTAAACTATTCTATTAAAGTTGCTTTATTTTATTTCTCTATTGCTTACTAATGTTTACATCATTGTTTCCAGAGAGAGAAGGGTCCTATCATGTGGATCTGGAAAGCTTTCATTTTAGCTTTAATCCATTATTGATTTATATATAGTAGGTCAAAGTCATACTTTAAAGTACCTACATACAGGTTAACACCCAATCACTTTTTGGTGAACTATGCTCTCTCTAAATATGAAATGTCCTATAACTTTTTTAAGCCTTTGCTTTGAATTTCTTAAATATATTTTCCTTATTATTTGCCTTATATATCTTTTTAAATTTTATGTGACACATAATAACAAAAACTTTAATCATTATATTAAACTTTCAATACCATTCTGCTTTCTTTAGGTGCCTCTCTGATACCCAGAATATAGTTAGGTGTATTTTTTTCTGAGAGATTTTATTGTGGTAAGTTGGTTCACTTTTTCACATATGTCTGGGCATATTTCTGTCAGTGTGTTGTCTAATAACCATGTTCTCTTGATATGTTTATACCTTATCGTTTTGATTCACACTTTATTAGTTTTATTTTCCTCTTCTTTTTTTTGAAAAAGGGTTTTGCTCTGCTGTCCAGGCTAGAGTGCAGAGGCGTGATCCCAGCTTGACTTCCTGGGTTCAAATGATCCTCTCATTTCAGTCTCCTGAGTAGCTGGGACTACAGGTGCACACCACCATGTTTGGTTAGTTTTTTTAACTTTTTTTTAGAGATGAGGTCTCACTATGTTGCCTAGGGTAGTCTCGAACTGCTGGGCTCAAATGAAGTCTCCTGCTTTGGCCTGCCAAAGTGCTGAGATTTCAGCCATGAGTAACTATGCCCAGTCGTCTTTATTAATATACATTCCTAAGCCTTTTTCCTTTCCAAGTCTAAAGTAACCAATTTCCTTTGAAATGGAGAGAAACCCAAATACATCTTATTTTCAAAAGAAATGCTCTTGCCTTTCCCCACCAAACGCATTCCCCACCAAAATAAATATAGTCATTATTATAGTAACCCCTTGTCCTCCTAGGTAATGGACCACAAAACATAAACATTCCTTGTAACTAAGAATAGCTCAACACTACTGCAGTAGTCCTTATGGAAGCAGCCTACGAACATATCACATATTGTATGGCACATATTACATGTAATATGAAATACACCCCAAAATGACTCATTCAGTAATGTCAAGATATTTCTCACATTTACAGCTTAAAGAATTAAAATAGCACAACTTTCAAACATATGGCTGTGGACAACCAGTACTTTTAAAAATGTATATTCTCTTTAAAACTCACAGGAACTGTACCAGTGGTTTAAAGGCCTTAACTGGCCACAGTTGAAGATGAACACACTTACTGAACAGACATCATGCTCGTCTCCATTGCTGAATCCACTCTTCCTTCATCTGCTGCTTCCACGGCTGATCTATCTGTTTCACCTGGGAGTTCGGGTGCACAAGCTCCATAAAGTTCTGGGACTGTAGCTACGTACGGCGAAGGAACAAAACTGCTGCTACGCAGCTTGCTGACTTCTTCTTCAAGCTTTTTCTTTTCCTCAAGCAAACGAGCTCGATCTTCAGAAAGTGACTCTATCAAATCTGAAAGACCCCCAAATGTAAATTAGAATTATGTAATTTTAAAAATATATTTTGCAAAAATACATATTTTCACTTTAAAAAGTGATCAGAAACATAATATTACAAAACAGTACTAACCTTTATCTCGTTCCTGTTGCTGCATTGTACTTTTCAACTTATCACTAAGATCATTTATTATGTTTTCTTTTCTCATTTTCTCTCTTGTTAAAACAGTGTTAAAATTGGTCTGGAACAACAGAATAATAATTATTTATTTGTCTGTACTTAGGAGCTAGGGCTAAGAAAATGAACCTGCAAATATTCTTTTCTGTGGTGCATTTGTATGTGCAGAACATACAGTGTGAGTCAGAAATTTTTAAAATAAGTGTTACACACTGTGGTAAAGGTCGTAACTTTTCGGCTGCAATTTATTATCTTGAAAACAACTCTAGTTTCTTATTATTGTCCACACAGTCATTGTTAGAGATTTTGAAGTTTTAAAGAAAGAATTAAAACAATCATCAACATTAATGCTGTTATACACGAACTTTTCTTTGAATAGTCATCCTCCCTCTGAAACCTTTCTTTTGGTCTTTAGTTTAATCTTAACTAACACACTAACGTTTTAGATTCTGTTTCTGCCTCTCATTTGGAAATTTGCAATGACCACTAAACTCTGATTTATATTGGCTCTACTTATGACTCCCCAACTTTTATAAATTTTTATTCTGTGAAGCTCATATATCCAACTGCCTGCAAGGACTTGAGACAAGTTGGCAATTTAAACTACAGAATTTCTTTTATAAGGACTGAATTTGTTAAAAATTTCACTCACATGATTTAATTAAGAGCTTCTTGAAAAGTAAGAGCAATAGAAAAATGATGAAATAGTCTAAACTGACCCATCCCATCTGCCAAGCATTTCTAATTACAGAATTTTAACAGTGTTATGGTCCTTGGATCAATGAATAATGCCAATAATGCGGGCAACAGGAAGATTTAATGGGAAAAGAAGGGCACTTTTAGATAGAAATTTAATTAATTCATAAATATCTAATTAAATATAATTTTTAGCCAGAAATCATATAGGAAGATCCCTAAAAAAAGATCATTTATGTGGTGGCTTTGTATTAAGCCACTGCTATATATTTATAGACAAAAAGTTAATGATATTTGTAAAAGCATATTAACCATCTTGTTTTCATGACCTTTGCTATTTCTGTAATTTGAAATGAATTTTGAGAGAGAATATCATAATTTATAAGAGACTAGTTAAGAAGCAGCCAGGCCCAATGCAGAAGTCAACTGCACGGCATTAGGTACAAAACACCCTAAATCACACACTGCTGAAGATTGGAAGGTGCCGTACTAGTCACGTCTCCTAATCTCATGTTACAAATATCAACAGAGGTATTAAAATATGAAAAACTAAATTAGACAGCTGTTAACTTTATATTTTTAGATACAATGAGTAGTTTATCTCACACTTAATTTTGGAAATCTGAAATTATTAAATGTGCTCATAAAAGAGCACAGAGAGAATGTAAGAAAGATCAATTATATGCAAAATGATCCACAGAGAAAAAGAATCTATAAATTCAAATTCTTAAAGAGTGATGTCACTATTAACCTCTTCACTGATAACTCTTCCTTAAATCTGCTGGCTGCCCCCATCCCTGACACTTGTTTTCCTTGGCTTCCAGGAAGTCAAACTCTGTTGTTGGGCTGCTCTTTCTCATTCCCCTCTACCAGATCCTCTTTCTTTCCCCAGGCCTTAAAATCTGAAGTTCCTAAGGGGTTTTCTGATTTACATCTGTTCAAGTTCTAAAAAGACACTAATTAAGCAGAATGTGTTAGGAAAAGGGAAAATACCACAGTGTATGACATGTCTACATCAACCATAACATGCAGTTTCAAAATGAAACAAGTATGATATTAATCCTGACCTGAATTACAACGGTTGCCCAATTATTCCTATATCTGACTGCCCTGCAGTCCCCTAATCTTCCTCCATGGTTCAATGGGTGATCTTCCTAAGTGTAAACCCAATTACATCATTATTTTTTTTTCCCTCTTCAGCTGTTGTCCAGTGCTTTAGGTAAAGTAAAAGCTCCCTGACAAGGCATCCTGATCCTTGATGATCTGGCTCTGGCCTCCCAAGTACCACCTTTTACTACTGACCAACAATAATGATAAGTACATTAGTAAAGTTCAACAATATTCTCTCCTCATCTACCATAATATTGTATAAATAAGAATTACAGAAAATGTGAGAAATTTGTATTGATCAGCATAGTAATTTAGGATAATAGAATTTAGAGAATTATAGCATATAGGGAAAAAAAATTAAAAATCACATAGTAGTATATACATGTAATAGTATATACACTATTATTTTAAAGAAAACCAATCTTATTTCTAAAGAGGCTAAATGATCTACCCCAAATCACAGAGACAGTGAAGAAACCAGAAAGAGAATTCACATTTCCTAATTTCTCATCTAAGATTATTTCATTTTGAAGGACATGATATTATCATGTGACTATAATTACCATTAAATTTTTTTCGAAATGCATGCTTCTGTCATGAAGACAGTATTTAAAATTAACTGGATCAGCCGGGCTCGGTGGCTCAGCCTGTAATCCCGCGCCTTTGGGAGGCTGAGGTGAGTGGATTGCCTGAGCCCGTGGGTTCGAGACCCGCCTGGGCAAGCGAGACCTCATCTCTACAATAAAAATCAAAAAATCAGTCGGGCGTGGTAGCGCGCGCCTGTAGTTCCAGCTACTCGGAAGGCTGAGGCGGAAGGATCGCCGGAGCCCAGCAGGTCGAGGCTGCGGTGGCTGGGAGCGGCCACTGCACTTCAGTCTGGGCGACAGAGTGAGACTCCAACTCAAAAAATAAAATAAAATAACTGGATCAAGGTAAGGAAAACCACATCTAAAATATAAGACCCTCAGTTACACAAAGAAATTATGTTTGTTACTTTACTTCTAACTTCTTAAGATCTCAAATAAACAGAAATGGTGAAAGACGAACGTACCTGTTGTTCAGCGATCAAAGACGTCCGAACATTCTGCATTTCTTCATTCTTTCTTTTTTCTTGCTCTTCAAGCTGTTCTAGAAACTTGGCCTTTTCTTCCTGAAGTTTTTCTTGAAGTTCAGCAACTAAGCTTGAAGAGTCTTCTCTGATAGATTCAATGGCAGGACTTAAACATTAAAAATAGTATTAAAAATTCTTGAAAAATTTACAGACGCAATCATAAGTACACCAAATACCAGATTTAGGCTATTTATCTTCCTTAAGCCTAATAAAATAATGTGAAAGACATTTGGGTGAATCTTCTTTACATCTAAAAAGTAAAGGGAAATAAGTAAAGGGTAAAAGTTTAATACAGACTATATGCTCTGCACTAACGAGGTAGAGTGATTACATCAGATAAATTAAGCTGCTACTATCAGCATATACAAACATCAACAGGCAGGAATGGCAGGACACGACTGCGTCCCAGCTACCGAGAAAGGTGAGATGGGAGGACTGCTTGAGCCCACAAGTTTGAATCCACTTAGGGCAACACAATGAGATCCCACTTCGAAACAAATTTTAAAATTAAAAAAAAACTTAAAAAGAAAATAAACAATAATATAGGTAGGAAAATAAATATTTCTGCAAGAAAATAAACAATATAGGTAGGAAAATAAATATTTCTGCAAGGTCTGGTAAAGGTCTACACACATGGGGGAATAAACAAACATCTACTACATCTATTCTAATATATATATCTCAAGAGGCCAGCTTCAAATTTCAGTTTTGCTATTCTTATAAATACAATTTACATGATGACTAAAAAAAAGAAACTCTTGAGCATTATGTATGTGAAATGTTTTCATCATTTCCACAAAATAAATTTTGGTTCATGCTGCTAAATAATGAATAAACAGCACAGAGCTAAAATGTTCACATGAAGCAAATCTACATATTCCCAAGCTCATATTTGTCTTCCTCAAAACCTGCTAACCACTTAGGGGCTGCTGACAAAGTATGTGAAATGAGAGGAGGACAGTGCAAGTGAAAAAAGCCAGCAGAGGTGAATAACTATTTTGACTTCTGGTGCACACAACATCAATCCTACCTACTTTCAACCTAATGATCATTTGCATTAAATCAAAGTGTGCCCAAAAAGTAGCTAACTAATACAATTAAAAGTATTGAAATGAGCAAGGCGTGGATGCTCACACCTGTGATCCAAGCACTTCGGGAGGCAGAAGTGAGAGGACTGCCTGAATCCAGGGGTTCAAGACCAGCCTGGGCAACTTGGCGAGACCTCATCTCTACAACAGATCAAAAAATTAGCTGGACGTGGTTCAGCTACCTGCAAGACTGAGGCGGAAGGATCACCTAAGCCCAGCAGGTTGAGCTGCAGTGGCCACGAGTGTGCAACTGCACTCCAGCCAGGCAGGGTGACAGAATAAGATTCCTACTCAAAACAAACAAACAAATAAAGTGTTAAAATGTGCTAGACCACAAGATGGAAGCTGCTGTGTTATTAAAAATTACCAAACTACTTTGATTACCAGATCAACTTATTGGTTTAAATGTGCATCTGCTTCATTTTAAAAGATATTTTAATGTTTTTTGGAATCAGGATGCATTGTGCAATGTGGGTATGTACTTAAAATGTTTGCCCTATATAATTTACTAATCTAAGAGTATATTACCAATACTTCCAAATTTAATGATAGAATCAGGTAACTCAAATTTTCTGCTCAGATAAACTTTCTTCTAAAGGAATAGTTTTAAATACTGTTCAAGACAAAATACCTACCAATATCTGAGACTTCTTAGTTTCCAGAAAGCATAAAATGGGAATCCTTTATACCATAACATAATTAAAAAGACAAGATTTTTTTTGAAGTTTGTTTCAAAGTTTCTACAAAGAGGGGGGCATGCAAGTTTAAAACTATACAGCATGGCTAGAAAACTGTCACCTCACATAAATAAAAGTCTTACTGAGGAACTGAAATACAAAAAGGGACTAGACTACTAACTATTAATAAAGTGCTTAGGATAAAACTAGGTGCAGACAGGGCTTACAAACAATCCTGTTTTGCCAATTTCTTCATTGAAGAATTATGCCTACAGTTATAAGGTAAGCTGGAATCGTTACGAATAAAAGACAAGGCCAGGCTCCAGGTAGGAAACCAAGGGAGACCACAGTATGGAATGACGTTGAAGACATAGGAGGAATACAGATCATGAAAAGTAAAGGTTTTTAATTTTCTTGCGAGTACCAAGTAAAGTCACGTAAAGGCTCAGTCTAGAGAATATCACATGAATTCTGGGTTTAAAAGACTATTGTGAGCAGGACTTTGGTAAGAAATTGAAGCACAGTAAGGAAGGGTGAATGAGAGGTTTCGGTCTGATAAGAGACGCTAAGAATCACATCAGAGAGAATGAAAAAGTGTGGTGAGGGAGAGGAAATCATGCACAGGTGGGCTCGAGCTTGTAACTTCTAGAGGTCTTACACCTTTGAAGTGCCTTGGTACACTCCACCTCAGGGTCAATGTTATGCTGAGATGAGGTGGATAGGAGAGAAGATCATTCCAGACACACAAATACACACAAGCCCCTTCATTCCCAAACCCAGATTGAACACACTAGAGGATTAGCAAAGGGTATACTATATGCTGACTCATAAAGTGAAAGACTTGACAGTAAGAGCAAAGGAAGGACAGCTTATGACATGAATAATAATCAAGAATTACCCTATGCTGGAGACATGGGTTTCTTGTGGCTGTATTAGTCCAGCCAAAAACATATACTATACCACACAGTTCAAAACTCTCATTAGAAAATGTTCCAAGTGACTGTCAGCCACATAATTCTGTTTTACTTTACACTGCCCTAGGACTGGAAATGGCCCCGTTATTCAGAGGAATTAAACGTAGCAATAAGGCAGTAACAGCTAAAATAGTTTCTATTTTTTTAACTAGCACCACTGCCTAGCTTTCTTTCAGGAGCATGGAGCTGTGTAGAAGAGGGGAGGTATGAACAAAAGGTTACACTGTATCACAATTTAGTTAGAAAAATATAGTAGTCTGCCCTCTTAGTCTCAAGGGATATATTCCAAGCCCCCCAATGAATGCCTGAAAACTTGAATTGTAACAAACCCTATTCTTTCCTATATATGTACTGTGGCCATAACTTTTATAGTTTAAAGTGTGACAGCAAGACTAGAATGTTTTCCTTCTCCACAGACTTGTTCTTACCATAGATCTCAGCAACTTCAGCATGTAATTTTATTTTTCTTATTGAGAACTTTCACCATATCAATTAAAAGAGGTACTTTATGGCTTCTCTCTAGCATATCAGAACTGCCAGCATCACTACTCTTGCACGTTGGGACCATTGTTAGGTAAAATAAAGGTTACTTGAACACAAGCAATGTGATACTGCCACAGTCTATCTGATAATCTTGATGGCTACTTAAGTGACTACAATGTCTTAAGACCAAAATGGCACCCGATGTAAAACATATGAATTGTTTATTTCTGGAGTTTTCCATTTAGATTTCCAAACTGCAGAAAGTGAAACCATGGAGAAGGAAATCACAGAACGTGAACTGCAGTTAAGGGAGTACTACTGTATGTAATCTAAAAACCACAGAAATTTAAGAAATGTATCAATAAAGCCTGTCCCTTCAAACGAAATGTCCATAATCCTGTCTCTGCATACCTGAATACCCTTAAAGACCTCAAAACTCAGGCCTGGGTGGGTGGCTCATGCCTATAATCCCAGCACTTTAGGAGGTCAAGGTGAGAGGACTGCCTGAGCACACAGGTTCCTTGCCTGAGCATACAGGTTCGAGACCAGTCTTGGAAACATGGCGAGATCTCATCTCTACAATAAATCAAGAAAAATTAGTCAGGCATGGTGGCACATGCCTGTGGTTCTAGCTACTTGGAGGACTGAGGCAAAAGGATCACCTGAGTCCAGCAGGTTGAGGCTGCGGTGGCTGTGAGTGTGCCACTGCACTCCAGCCTGGGTGACAGAGGGAGACTCCAACTCCAAAAAACAAAAACAAAAACAAAAAAACTTCAAAACTCAAGGGAACAAACCTGACTTGTGATCAGCCGGGAACTTCTCTGATCCATCTGTTTACACCCTCTGCCCAGTTTTTCTGATTGATCACGTGCCTTTTTCTTACTGACTTGTGGAAGCTCTTTGACATTACAGATAGAGCTAATACACTTATTTATATCCTGCAAGTGTTTTTCCCTGGCAGTTAGCCTCTCAATGTTGCTTCTGGCAAATGTACCACCAAGTAGTGGAAGAGAAATGTGCCGGATTGTGTGTCGTCACATATGCATCATTCCTCTTCAAAGGTTTCTTCTCATGAGAGAGAAGCCAAGAACGACATTATCCAGAATCTCCTGCCCATAAGGTTCTGGGTTCAAGTTTGCCATTGAAACATACCCACACCTGATCTTGAATGCTGAAGAGTCTCCAGAGGTGGTTGTGGCCAGAAACGTGGGTAATGTGAGGTCCGTAAGAGGTTTCCAAATACACTGTTTTGGTCTCAATGGGCAATTGGTGGAAGTCTTCAAAAAATTGTAGCGATGCCCTTAGAAGCCACCAGCTTTAGTACTTCAGATGATTTTCCATCTAAAGATTTCCTGGCCGTCACCAGTGACTCCCTTACCATTCAATGCCACAGTTCTCCCCACATTCATGTGCTACATTTAATATGTAAACCCTTTAATTCTAACAAATTTAACAGTGGTTCTGCTTGCTAAGCTCAATCCAGACAGACACAAAAATGAGTCTGGGGAAAAGAAAAACATACAACATGAAAATCTAAGATTGATTCTTTGATCTGATCAGATCTGAATGCAGGAATGACCTTACTGCCAGGGAAAATATAACACCGGCAGACCAAGGCACGGCGTGGTAGAACAGCCACCAAATGCAGTTTGAGAGCAAGTGACTAAGGCAAGCAAGGACGTGTCCCAGGTGTCCCTCCAAATCCTACAAGTCTCCCTTGCCAGAAGTGACAGGCTCTCCCTTGTCTGAGGGAATCAGTGTCACCTCACCTGAGGTAGCCCTCTTCTCAACAAGCTGATCCTTTCAGGAACCTCTCCCACCACCGAACTACTTCCAGACCCACTGCTACTTTCAAATCCCCACATCCCAGCGAGGTAGGTTATGCACTCCAGGTCAGACACAGATACGTTTCTTGTAAGCAGTTTCAAATGGGGTAAGTGTTCATTCATCTTTCTTATTGGCACACGACCTTCACCCAACCAACCAGGCACACCAGACCTGACCCCCTTGCAGGCTGGAATGTGGATCTACCACTGCAGTAGATCACAGATATAGGGCATTACCCCAAACACAGATACGATGTTCTAAGAGAAGCCCAAATCTAGTTAAGCAATAACTTTATTTATTTAGAAGGCCCTTGTGACCTTAGAAGGCTGAGAGATGGTAATCAAACCTAGTCCAGACACCTGCAGCCCACACTCTTGGCTCATAGAAGGTGGAGGGATGGTCATCAAAACTCACAGCCAGATGCCTGCAGCCCACTGCTTTTAGTTCATGGTTTACCTGAATCATGGCTGTAAACGTATATGAAGATTCTTGTCAAAGGCAAGCACGTGCTGGCCCTTAATGGACCCATGCTCTCTCTTGAGCATTCCTCTTTCTAATAAATTCTGTCTTAAACGATACTTGGGACGATCTGTGAAATGCTTTTCTCTGGCGAAGTCCAATAACCCACTGAGCAATACACTGTACCCTACCAGGCATCACCAGGAGAGTTAAAATTCTAACCAAGTTGCAATTACAAAGCAGTTACAGAACTTTTAATTTACTGTGGCAGAACATGGGAAATACATGTGGTAATGGATCCAATGAGAGTGAGAAGTCGAAGGACAAACATAATGCCAATATGTTTTATATGAATACAAAGACCACAGATTCCAGATTCCATGTTGGCTATTAATGCTTGGCTAAGTCGAGTGCCTGAAACCTGAACCTAATAGTGACCAACGTTAAATGAAAATGAGATGGCAAAATTTGATACTATAGACCAAGTGTAGGCAAATCCAGCAGGCTACCTGCTTGTGTAATTAAAGTCTTACTGGAGCATAGCCACATCTGTCCATTTATAATGTCTCACCACTCTCTTGTTACAATAGTACAGTTGATAAGTTTGAATCGAGACGATTTGGTCCACAAAACCTAGAATATTTACTATCTGGATTTTTACAGACAGGTTGCCAACTACTCTAGACCAATGTGATCAACAAAAGCCTGAGGGCAACCAGGACACATCAAAACTATTATAACACTAAAATGCCATTATCATTTTTACTTTGTTGACATCTACACTAAGGAGAAAAACCACTAGCATGTAACATACTGACAGTAGCACTAAACTTTACTTGTTGTCACTGTATCCTTAACCTCAAAGCACTCATGGCAGGGGAAAAATGGTCAGAGGGAGGGGGGAGCAGTTTTTCTTTAGAATAGCCTTCATATAGTAAAACGTATTAATATTAAATATCAGCCGGGCTCGGTGGCTCAGCCTGTAATCCCGCGCCTTTGGGAGGCTGAGGTGAGTGGATCGCTGAGCCCGTGGGTTCGAGACCCGCCTGGGCAACTTGGCGAGACCTCATCTCTACAATAAATAAATAAAAAATCAGCCGGGCGTGGTAGCGCGCGCCTGTAATTCCAGCTACTCGGAAGGCTGAGGCGGAAGGATCGCCGGCCACTGCACTCCAGTCTGGGTGACAGAGTGAGACTCCAAGTCAAAAAAAAATAAAAAAATAAAAAATAAGTGGAACAACTCGATCCAAGATTCTAGTATTTTCAATCTCAGTAAGAATTACTATTTAGTTAAATATGAGGCTCCGAAGACCAGGACTTGCTCATCATACAGCAGAATCATGTATCTTGACTAGTCCCAAGCCACTCAACAAAACACCCTGAATTGGCACCTCTGTGTGTGTGTGTGTGTGTGTGTGTGTGTAAATACGTGCATGAATTGCAGTAGACAAACCATGATTTAGGGGTCCCATAAATCTAATTTCTCGGCCATCTTATTTCCTCCAATAACCCCCATTGTTCTTCCAATTGATTCAATGTATGTGTATCATCTCTCAAGAAAGTCTCTTCATCAGTTATTCATAGATTTTAAAGGCTTATTTTTTCTTAATCTTCAAAAATAAAATTTCAGAATTTGGTAATTCTTATGGGACAAACTGTGGGACTCTGAAATTCTTCTCATGCAATAAAGAACACCAGTGATTCTACCATATGGCAAAAGCTACCTGTTTCATGAAAACACCCTGATGCTAAATGCAAGAGTCCTCTTCATCATTACCTTAGTTCTCACCATGCACTTTCACAGGCTATGAGTGCTTTTATCCTGCATATGTCATTTCATTTAATAATAGACTAGGGATTTGGAGTCAACTCAAGGATGAGCTAATCCAAACTTCTCAATATGTTGATAAGAAAACTACAGACAAAGGTAAAACATTTTTATCAAGGTCACATGGCAAGAAACTGTTGCACTGCACCTGGAACTCAAGTCTTTCAACAGGCAGTATAGACCATCCTTTACCACGCTGTATCTTCCTCAAAGACTTATGTTAAATTGAAGGCTAAGCCTACTTCTCATGGTTTATAGAGTCTCTGACATGGTGCTGATCTTCATCAAGCCAAAGCGTTCCCTCTAAATAAAGAAGGGCAGAAAAGTCAAACAGCACAAGTCTCTTTTCTACTCTCAGCTAAGTTATGTGAAGGCCCATAATGCAAATAAAGAGGGCTGACAGGCCAGGCCAGGGGCTCATGCCTGTAATCCTGGCACTTTGGGAAACCAAGGCAGGAGGATTGCATGAGCCCAGGGGTTCGAGAACAGCCCGGAAAACTCAGCAAGACCTCGTCTCTACAATTTAAAATAAAATAAAATAATAAAATAAAATAAAATTAGCGGGCATTGCTGGTACGCACCTATAGTCCCAGCTACTTGAAAGGCTGAGGCAGAAGGATCACCTAAGCCCAGCAGGTCGAGGCTGCAGCAACCATGAGTGTGCCACTGTACACCAGCTTGGGCAACAGAATGAGATTCTGGGGGTGGGGGGAGAAGAATGCTGAAAACTGAAAACCAGAGGGTATAGAACACGGAGACTTTTTTTCCCGGAATTTCCTGGGAAGAACACTGCAGTTGCTTAATGTGTGTAGAAATCCCATGGCAATCTTGTTAGCGTGCACTTTCCCATCCACTAGTTCTAAGATGGGTTCTGAGATTCTGCACTGCTAACAAGCTCCCAGGTAGTGTAGAAGCCATGCCGTTTGGGCTGCAGACCATACTTTGAGTAGGCAGAGCAGATATGAGACCCTCAAAACTTGTGCCTCCGGGTGCCCTCTGCTGGCAACAGCTGTGCAGGCAACATCTAAGCTCTCTTTTTGGCAATTCAGAGGCTAGAAACAAGATTTAGTATTTTTTTTTCTCCCTTGTGATAGTTAATTTTATGTATCAACTTAGCTAGGCAACAGTACCCAGTTTTTTGGTCAAACACCAGTCTATATACTGCTATGAAGGTATATTTTAGATGTAATTAATATTTAAACCAGTAAACTTTGAGCAAAGTAGGCTATATTACATGATGTGGGTGAGCCTCATCCAATCAGTTGAGGACTTTCAGAAGAAAGACTGAGATCCTCAGAATAAGACAGAATTGCTAGAATTTCCAGCCGGGGGACCTACTCCTCACATTTCAAGCTTAGTTCCTACTATTGCATTAATTAATTCCTTAAAATAAATCTCTCTAGATAGATAGGTAGAGATATACATCAACATCTATCTCTATGTCTGTCTCTATCTAGATAGAAAGAGATATAACCAATTGGATGTGTATATATGTGTGTGAGTGTGTGTAAATTCTGTTTCTTTGGACAGCCCTGGCTAATATATCACAACAAAAGAGTAACAATTTCTCAGTATAATACTGTTAACCTACGAAATACTGATAAATGTAAAAGTTTAACCCAGAGAAAACACTAAATATATTGATTACTTGCTCAGTTATCACATTTAAATTTAAGCATTTATTTTACACCAGGCCCTGGGGATATAGTAGTCAGCAAGACACATCTCTGGCCCTTGCAGTACATGTTCCAGTTGAGGGAAACGGCAACAAGCAAGTGTACAAATACTAGAAATGCAGAAAACAATAAGTGGCATAAGGAAATATAGGAAAATATGAAAGGAAGTAAAGGTCTCACGGAGGAGGTAATGCTTGAATAATGTTTGAGCAGAGACCCTCCACTTTAGTTCACATGTTTACCTGACCTACACATATCTTTAAGTGTTCACCATGCTTGATATGATTTTCTAGAGCCTAGGAATAAAAAGATAAGTAATATTTGATTGTAAGAAACTTACACACAGAAGTTGAAACTCATACACTCTCAGAGAAGAAAGTACTTGCTAAAAATTACACCAAAGAGGGTACCCTGAACCATAAGCAAAGGTTGGATTGGATACATTCTTTATCCAGATGAGCGGTGACAGAAATGTATAGTGTATGTTGGGATTCAAACTTTAAAATAAGTTGGTTTTGAGCATCCTAAATTACCTAATTAATTTTGCTTTCGGCAGTATTTCTTTGAAGATCTAATTTCAGCTCTCATATAACAAATGCTATCTGGCTATTGATCCTTCCAACTTTCAAGTCTCAACATTTGTTCTTCTGTTGTTTCTTTATGACTGGTAGCTATTAGGGCTGTCATTACACAGTTCTACTTTGATACCCATATGAAGTGCAGTACATAAAAGGAGGCATTGTTAAAGGGGTTAGAGTTTATGCTGGTTGGCCCAAATTGTAAGCTTCTCTACTTACCTCAACCTACTTAGTAAGTCTATATGATGAATTTTATGCAATATTTTTATTCTTAAGACTGAAATCTACTTTTTATATTAAATAAGCAGCAAGACAAGAGTAGAAAGTGTGAAGAATGGTAATACAGCTATTGAAGACCATATAATAAGAATATAAATTTTAAATAGAAGTCTTGGGGTTAATTTTAAAAATTGAAAGTGAGTGTTCTCTGTACATCACATGTAGTTCTTTGACATCCTGGTCGGGGAGATATTGGTTTGGAAGAGGTGGATGAGAACTAATGTGTGTCAAGATTTTTAGACATTCTGTCAAATATCTTCACGGTGTTATAGAAATGCTGGAATCTGGGTTTATCTTAAGTCTGCTTAACCATAAATTGTGTTCTTTCTACATACCATATTACTTCCCTAATGTGTGCAAGAAACATAATTGGTCTTCTGGTGTCCACTCTAGTTTTCATCAAATCTAGAGGACAAGAAGACATTAACAAAATGCATATTTCACCATATAACCTCCTATGCCCACATTGAAAACTTTCCTGTGGTTTATGATTGCCCTAAGGTGAAAGAAAAATCTCCACGACATTCTCGCATTCTAGATCTCTGTACTACTCTCCAGTACACATACATTCGTTCTACTTCAGTCTTCCACGTGGGTCTTTTTGGGATTCTTCTCACCACAGGATCTTTGCACATGCCAGGTTGTTTGCCTAACATATTATTTTCTTCTCTCTTAATCTAAGTGACATCCCTCACATCCTAGTTCAGGTATCACTGCATCAGAGCAAGTAGGTGAGGAGTGAGGAGTGAGTGATTATAGAAGTTTAAGAGAAAAGGAAAACAATGTACAAGGAAATAACTTGTCTTACTGTTTTCCATAGTGGCTGTACCAATCTACATTACTACTAACAGTGTTTAAGTATTCTATTTTTTTCCTGCATCCTCACAAACATTTTCTTTTGTGTTTTTTTAAATAAATGTCATCCTAACAGATATGAGGTGGTGTCTCTGTGGCTTTGATTTGCATTTCCCTGATGGTTAGCGATGTTGAGTAACTCTTCATATATCTGTTGGCTATTTGCATGTTTTTTCAGGTACTTTACTCATTTTTAATACATTTATTTGTTTTTTGTTTGATTGATTTTTGCTAATGTGCTGTAGGATATATATTATATAGATATAGATATATAGATATTAGCCCTTTGACAGATATGTAGTTTGTAAATATTTTCTCTCATTCCATAGGTTGCCTTTTCATTTTGTTGATTGTTTTCTTTCTGTACAGAAGCTTTTTAGTTTGATGAATCTTACCTTTCTGTTTTTGCTTTTGTTGCCTGTGCTTTTGGTGATGTATCCAAAAAATTATCGCCAAGGCCAATGTCCAGGAGCTTTTTCTCGTGTTTCTTTTTAGGACTTTTACAGTTTCAGGTCTTATGTGTAAGTCTTTATTCTATCTTTGAGTTGATTTTTTTTTTTGTATGGTGTGAGATAATATTTTAATTTCATTCTTTTGCATATGAATTTCCAGTTTTGCCACCACCGTTTATTGAAGACTATCCTTTCCCTATTATGTATTTTTTTTTTTTCGAGTTGAAGTGTCACTGTCGCCTAGGCTGGAGTGCAGTGGCACACTCACCGCCACCCCGGCATCAAACTGATGGGCTCTGGCTATCCTTCCACCTCAGCCTTCCAAGTAGCTGGAACTACAGGCATGTTCTACCATGCCTGGCTAATTTTTTAAAAATTTATTGTAGAGATGAGGTCTCACCAAGTTCTCGGGGCTGGTGTCCAACTTGCAGGCTTAGTTCACTTGCCTCAGCCTCCCAAAGTGCTGGGATTACAGGCTGAGCCATCGAGCCCTGCCTGTATTATGTTTGTTGACACCCTGTCAATGATCAGTTGCCTGCATATGTGTGGCTTTATTTCTGGTTTCTCCATTATGTTTCATTGTCTCATATGTCTGTTTTAATTTCAGTAACATGCTGCTTTTATTACTGTATCTTTGTAATATATTTGAAATCAGGACGTGTGATGTCTCCAGTTTTGTGTTTCTTCTTTGTGATTTGGCTATCTGAGGTGAGGAATTTTTTGTGCTTCCATACAAAGTTTAGGATAATTTTTCTATTTTGTGAAAAATGCCATTGAAATTTTGAAAGAGATTTCACTGCATCTATAGATTTCTTTGGGTATTGTGGACATTTAAACAATATTAATTCTTCCAGTATATGAACACAAGATATCTTTTAATTTTATTATGTTTGCCTTAATTTCTTTTATCAATGTTTTATAATTTTTGGTGTAAAGAAGACTCTTGAATTAGAGAAATAGTAGTGAAGTGGAGATATTGAGAGAGTTTTACAAAATGCTGTTTCTGATGTAAGGCACCTTGGACTGAACATAAGGCATAATATTTCTTTTTATACTATAAACAGGGAATACAATTTCTGCTAATCACACTATAACAATACATCGATTATGGCTTGTTATGATGCATCCTGATTTCAGAGATGTTAAAATGTGAAGAAATCTGCATGTATAATTGATGAAATACAATAGAGATTTTGAGTATAAAGAGAAAAAGAGAATGAAGAAAGTCAAGAACTAGTCTTTTAGCTCTAGTGGTGAAATGAAAATTGACCCTGTCAAATTAGGCAGGAAATGTAGGGCATGAGCTCATTTAAGGTAAAAATGGTGTTTCCTTTTGGACTTCTTTAGCTTGAGGATTTAGTAGAATATCTGAATTGGGGAATACATAGCCTGAATACAGATGCAAGTGTGAAATCAATGTCTAAACTTTGGAATAATCTACATATAGGTTGGATATGCTTGAAATCATGACAGTGAATGAAATCACACAGGAAGCAATATAATACTTAATAGCAGTTACATAGGGACCAAACTACGTGAGAGACAGAGAGGGAAAGAAAAAGGGGGACAAGAAAAAGTGAGTGTAGTGCCATAGGAGATGAGGAAACAGAAGAACTGAAAGAGAGAAAGTGTTCATTAATATTTACTGAAGAACTATCTGGAAAAATAAGGACTGAACTATTCATTGAGTTTGAACACTAGTGACCTTGGCAAGGACAGCCTTTGCAGAGTGATGGGAATAGAAGCTAGGTTGCAGGGGATGGAAGAATGAATGTGGGATGAGTTGATGGACATTTGAGATGAAACTAATTGTTCAGTATTATTGAGAGGAAGAGAGAAGATGGACAAAATTTGCCAGAAGAAATATGATGAAGGGAAATAGCAAGAGAGAAGTTTAGTGCAAGGGAAAAGTTTCTAAACTGTGAGAAAGGTACTACTAGAAAAAAAGTCTGTGAGAGTAGGACAAAGGAAGGTATTCAGAGAAAGGAGGGATTGTTGACATAAATCATTCTCCTTAGCCTTATTTTTTCCCTAAAATTCAAGCAAAGTCTTTTGCTATATGATAGAGTTATTGGGAAAGGTTTCAACTTATAACAATTCTTATTTGCTAACTTAATAAGCAGCCTTTCTTATGTTTTATTTTATATAAGATTAAATTAGTCAAATTCCAAATAGCAAAGACATAGTAAAGATAGAGGGACTACTTTGACAGATGGATCAGGCAGACATGGTTCTGCTTTCTAAATGCTGGATAATATAATGTTTACACCATGCTTGTGCTTTGTACTGCCAAGCCCAAACCTACAACAATAGCCAAATACTGTGCATGAAATGGTAGTAAAGCAAATGACAGAATGGTTAAGAGGTCATTGAAAATGACTCACAACTTTTTGTCCTTTTCATGCTACTTTTTACTACACAGAGTTTCAAATAAGATAATGCAATGAATAAAATTATTTTACCCCCAGAGAGAGCACTAAGAAATGTTCAACTGTCTATTGGAGTCATAATGGAGACTTTTTAAATTATAGAAAGGCAGCTTGATCTTTTGACTCTCTGTCATAAAATGTGAGTGATGAGACTTATTCACAAATTCTAAGATTGAAATAAAATAAATTTTCTTAAATATACTTTAAAATACTCTAAGATTTAAATGCCTTAATCACCTATGAACATTTTACTAGAATTACATCTTAAATTTTTTAAGATAGATAACCACTCTAATGTTTTCAGCTCTGTTGAAAAGTAAACTCCTGTTTTATGCCTACAATCTGGTAGTGACTAAAGTTTACATCATCAACAGAAACAATTTTGTTTCAAACAAATCTCCACTGAATACTAATAAGCACATTAAAATTGATGATATTTTTATTTATTTTACTATTTTGTTTTATGATTTTAATTATTAAATAGAATAGTTTATATGTAATAAAAGAATATTTTGCAAGAATGGTATTTAACACCAAAATGTTTTATAAACACTAGCTAAAAATTAATTTCAACAACTTCTGCATAAAAATGTAAAGACTTTTAAAAATATTTTTTCAAGATTAGGTTTCATAAAGCTCTATTTAAACTGTTATAGTTATGGGTTAAAAGACCATGGTTGAGAAATTGCATTATTTAATCTATTGAACATGACAACTGTGTATTACACAAATATGTAGTTATGGACTGTTGGACATTTATGATTTACTTACTAGTCTATAATGGCTTGAATAGTCCACTATATAAGTATATATTTAGTCTTTTAAAAAACTGCATATTATTATTTGGTAGACTTTGTACCAATGCAAGATTTAAAAAAAAAAAAGGTGTTCTCAGTACTATTCTGGGGTCCATGCCAGATATTCACAAGTGACTCTAAAACATATTGTTTACTGGTATGAGGCTTGAGAATTTGCATGTTTACAAAGTATGCATTGCTACCACAGTATAAACTTTCTAGAAGATTTTTTCAGGATATATTTATCTAGGAAAAAACCTTATTTCTATTTTTTTCAACCCTACTTTTACCTTTGACCTTGCCCTAGACTGTCTTCTTGAAAAAAATATAGTCTTGACAGTGATGATTACTTAATTGCCAACTCATTTCCTGTTTCTCTTTTAACTCTGATCTCAAAAAGATGTCTACACCTGTACCACTGGCATCCTATTTCCTACTTCGCAGTTAGCTTTCACCTCCTACAGTCTAGACTTTCAAGTATCTCATCACACCAAACTAATTACCAATATGGTGCCTATCACCGTATATCTCTTCAGTTTCTGAGTTTGTGTGATAACACTAAATTGTCCTTTCATAATTTGCCATTCTACCTGTTTCACGTATTCTTTCACTGTTTTTAGCGGAGTCTACATTCTCTAATTAATACTGTAAAATTTGTCCAAACTTACTACTGATTCATTTGCATTGGCAACAGGAATTTGTGCATAAATAAAAAGAAATGCTTCAGCAATTTTTAAGAACACCTAAAATTTTAGGATTTTAGAGCTGTGCATAACCTTGCAGGTCATCTAATGAGATCCTTTCATTTAGCAGATGTGGATAGCCAAGGCAAGAAAAATCAAGCGACTTTGATCCTACTATTGGTGAATGATAGTACTAGAACTAAAATCCAGGCCTTCTTGGTACTTCATTGTGTCTGCTGTGGTTACTTATTATAAGAATTTACATATGCATTATTTTTATATATTGCACTTTGTATGACCTAAGATAAATTTGATTTCTAATGATACTATACATAGAGAGGAACTTATACATATATATAGCTGTAACAGTATAAATTAGTATAGAATTTCAAAGTAAATTGTGTTCATTAGCTATACCATCAAACTTACTTTCCATAATTTTTCTATTAAATATAATATGTAACCATATATTATTACATGATAATTAACTTTTACATTTACATCTTGACAAATTGTTAAGCAGAAAACATAAACACAGCGGTTTACATTTTTGTCACTTCCTCACACAAAACGATATAAAATAGCATTTACTAGAGGCAATGGAAATTCATGGTTGCTGTGCTCAAGTAAAAGTTTTGGAATTTAAGAAGCACTTAGTTGGTGCATTAGGCCATTTAGGATGTTTCAACGTCTCAATTGACTGTAATTCCAATCTGCTCAAGTGCCCTGTTAATGACCTTCCATCTTCAAATAAGCAGAGGAATTCAATGTTTATACTTAAAAAAAAAAAAAAAATCTCTACCACAAACAGATTGAAGGACAGGTTCTTTTCATTCTATCTTTACTATGGCAGGAGAGAGTAAATTGTTACCACTACATCAATTGAGAGAGGCTAACCTTTAGTGGCTCTTAATGAAAGCCCTCATTGACAAAACAAAATCAACAGATCCAGGTATAAGGAAGCCACTTAAGTGTTTTCTATTTCTTATTGTCTAACAGTGAGTAATTATATTTGTAAAGTCTAAACAAGCAATGAAATTTACCCACACTTACACTTTAACTTTGGTGACATGTAGTAAACAGATAGGTCTCTAGATTTCCTGTAGAAATGCCACTCCAACATATAAGCATATTCAGACGTCTATGCAGAGTGAAAAATTCCTAGCATCTGGGGTTGCTGCTACTAAGAAATTCCACGTTCAATTCTCATTCCCAAAATAATTTTGAAATCCTGACAATACCAACATTTATTTGAATTGGTACCAAACTAAGAAAGCAGCAAAATTTACTTTATCTTCTGTTAAAGAGGCAACTGCTAACTATTAAAATTTAATGTAAAAAGCCATTGTGTTTCAGAGGCAAGTTGAGGTAGTGTATTTAATATATAAACCTTTAACAACAAACTCTAGGCACCTGAAGTCACCTTTCTTTATAAGAATAAAAAAGGCATTCTCTATCTCCTAATAGTCACTCTCAGATAATTTCTTTCCAGCAGTGATCCTACTAACCCACAGAAAAGGTATTTCATTTTATTTTGTACGTGTGATTTTATATGCAAAGAAGCCAAAACTCTTAATGCAAATATCAGTAATAATGGCATTAGAGCCTGTACTGTTTCAGAAAATACATTAAAAATATATAAAATTCTATATTTTTCAATTACAATATTTGCCCATGGAGTGAAACAATGACATAATAAAAATTTTCTTAGCACTAAAAATATTCATTTGAGTGGAACTCAAATTTATTATGACAACAGCCATTCTCCTCCATATTTTTAATCAAATAAATAAAATAGCAAAGATATAAGGACTCCTATATTATCTAATCTCCTCTAATCAGAAGACGTTATCTAACTCAGACAGGTTTTTTCAGTGCCTGATCTGCATGTTTTTCTGTATACTACATATAAAAGTAAGTTGTTTAAAATGCAAGACAATAAAAAAATTATCACAAGAAAGATTAACAACAAATTAATAGGACTCATATAGAAAAAATAAAGTTTTTCAGGGCATTATGTCAAACAGCTGCTAAATTTTCACTTAATTAGGAGAGGAGAAGCTGATCTATGTAGCTGGAGAGGGAGAATGAAAGACTGGGTTGGGAGGACACAGGAGAGGGGGTGGTGGGCAAGTGGCATAGGATGTCATTAGAGATGTGGATTTGGACCAGACTGGAAAATTCCTAGCATGTGAAGTTTCTGAAGTTTAGATTTTATCCTGTAAGTCATATGGTATTTTGGTTATTTTGTTTTGTTTTGTTTTTTAAGCTGGTGAATAATTCTTGGCTTTATTCTTTGTGTCTCAAATCCTACCAGTAAAAAGTAAGTGTTATGAAAAGAATGTCTCTATGGTTTACAGGGTTTAATTAATATTTTAGAAGAAGTGAGTATTACAAAGGCTGATGGGAGAATTTGAGTGGAATTGAAAGTAATCAGGGAATGCACAGGAAGGATGTCCTAATAGGAAAAGTGGTTTGTGCAAAATTTGGTAAAAGTAGATATGAAGGCATTTCGGCAGTAAAAACCAGAGGTGAAGTTGAGTATTCAGTAGTATATTAAAAATAGTTTGTAAGAGCACAAGCTTTGGAGTTATCTAGCGGAGTTCAGATTTCAGCCCTAATACACACTTTAGCTGAATAACCTTAAGCAAGAATGTCACAATTAGATTACTAATTGTGCAAAAGAAAGAAAAAGAAGAAGGGAAAAGGAAAAGGTTGGAAGGGAAGGGTAGGGAGCTGGATCCTAAAGTTGGGAAGGGAAGAGAGGGGAGGAAAGAAAGGGGAAGAAAAGAAACTTACCCACAGTTGTGAAGCAACTAAGAGATTCAAATGGTACCTCTTGCACCAATGAGCAGACAGCTAGCAGCACTCATGGATTTGTAGTTAAAACTAATAAATATTCTCCTGGTTTTGTGCCACCATTGGTCTCTTTATTGTTATTCTCAAAATTTGTACCCCAATTTTAGAAACTACACAACCAATGCTGTTAATATTAGCAGGTTTTATAATGAGGCGTATTAGATATAATCCTGGTTAAAGAGGATTGAGATCAGATTATAGAAGGCATAATATTAAGCTAAGCGTTTTAAAATTTATTTTAAATTTTAAAATGGACAGATTGTTATTTGATAGTTTACTTTTTAATCAAAATATAGCATACATTTAATACAGCACAAATCATAGGTATACAGTATGGTAAATTTTCAAAAACTAAATGGGAAGGAGATACGAGCCCAATCAATTCTCCCTTCTATGTGAGACAAAAGTAATATTTAAGAAAAAGGATTTTAGCCAGTAGTATTCAGAATAGAGACGAATGGACAAAATTTTGGGCTACATTATATAAAATACCAGACACATGAAATATAAAATGACTTTGAGTATGAATGATCAAGAAATAGAATGCCATTGACATTTTTAGAAATTCAGAAGAAGGCCTAATTTTGGGGGATTAATGAATTTATTTGTTTTTTAGACTATTACGTTCTTACTATAAAACAAAGCACATCCATTTTGGAAATAAACAAAAAATACAATAAAGAGACAGCAGGAAAATTACCAAAAATGATTCTTTACTATATGGTATATATTGTTTCTCTTTTTCTCTTTCTCTATAGATTAATATATTTAAAAATACATATATGTGCTTTTATAAATATGGTGTGAAAGTCTGTCTACTTTATCATGCCTATATTTTTCACTTAGCATAATATAAACTTATGAACTTTCCTTGGCCATAAATGTATTGACAGCATTTTCACATCATAATTACCTGTAACTGCATTTATTTGGCCATATAATATTTTATTATAAGACTATGTCATTATTTTTAACCAATGTCTTACTGTTGCTCAATTAAATTATTTCCAATTTTCATTTATGTAAACAATGAGTGACATATAGGCATATGTAAAATACATTTTACCCTAAAATATATGAGAAATGAGATTACTACATTATAATTACTGCACCATTTTTAAGTTTTTGATACACATTACTAAATTTTATTTCTGATAAGTTTTGTCAGGGTACTCTTCTGTAAACAGTATATGGGAGTGACCAATTTCCTGTAGTCTTGCCAATACTCTGTATAATTTTCTTTTAAATATTGTCTTTGGCAACTTGATAGGTGTAAATAGTTTGTATGCTTTTTTGTTTTGATTTACATTTTTGGTAACCAGTGATCTTGAACATTTGTTTTATTTTATTGTTTATTTTACTATAGGATTGTGGGAAACAAATGAGAATTAATATATAAGTAGGCTGCATGCTGGTGAAGTTCAAGTTTCTAACCTGCCCACACTCCCCTTGACAGTGGACCAGGTACCCTTTGTGTTGCCACATACCTCCCACCCGTCTCTCCTTCCCTCCCCTAGCAGGGCCCAGCAAATGCCAACACTTCCCTTGTGCTAATATGACTAATTTTCAGGGTCCACCTATGAGTGACAACATGTGCTACTCATTTCTTTGCTTCTGTGATAGCTCACTAAATATGATGATCTCTAATTCCATCCAGTTTGCTGTGAAGTGCCTGATTTTGTACTTCTTTATGCCTGTGTAACACTCTGTCATGCATATGTACCACATTTTCTTTATCCAGTCCACTTTTGATGGGTAGCAGGGTTGGTTCCATGTTTTTGCTATTGTGAATAGTGTTGCTATGAACACGCGTGTGCAGGTGTCTTTTTGTAGAATAATTTATGTTCTTCTGGGTACATTCCCAGGAGAGGAATTGTTGGATTGCATGGAAAATCAATTTTTAGTTCTTTTGGGAATCACCACACTGCTTTCCATAAAAGTTGAACTAGCTTGCACTCCCACCAACAATGCAAAAGCATTACCTTTTCTCCACACCCCTGCCACATCTGCTGTTTTTTGACTTGATGATAGCCATCCTTTCTGGACTTGGTTGGTATCTCATTGTAGTTTTAATTTGTATTTCTCTCATGATTAGTAAGGCTGAGCATTTTTTCAAGTGTCTGTTGGCTGCTTGCGTGTTACCTTTTGTGAAGTTTCTATTCATGTCTTTTTCCCTCTTTTTAAATGAAATTGCTTGTTTTTCTGTGTCACTTCATTTATGTTCCTTGTGGATCCTGGATGTTATGCCTTTGTCAGATGCTTATATTTCAAATATTGTTTTCCTTATTGTGGGTTGTCTCTTTACTTTCCTAATGGTTTCTTTTGCTGTGCAAAACTTTTTAGTTTGATTAGGTCCTGTTTGTCTATCTTACCTTTTATTTAATTCGCTTTTGGGTCCTTGGTCAAGAATTCATTGCCCACTCTGATATGCATAAGGGTGCTTCCTACGTTTTCTTCTAGGATTCTTAGTTTGAGATTTTACATTATGTCTTTGATCCATCTTGAGTTGACTTTTGTATATGGTAATAGATAGGGGTTCAGTTTCATTCTTCTACATGTTACCAGCCAGTTTTTCCACCACCATTTGCTAAGTATGGTCTCCTTTCCCCAGTGATTGTTATTGGTGACTTTGTCGAGGATGAGTTGGTTGAGAGACTATATTTTTGCTTCTTGAATTGCTGTCCTATTCCATTGGACCACGTGCCTATTTTGTACCAATACCAGACTGTTTTTGTTACTTTACTTTGTAATGAAGTTTAAAGTATGGAAGTGTGATCCCTCCTGTTTTGTTCCTTTTCCTGAGGATTGCTTTGGCTATTTGTGCTCTTTTCTGTTTCCAAATAAATTTCTGTATCACCATTTCCAGGTATGAAAAAAAGACATTGGTAATTTGGTTGGCATTGCATTGAATCTACAGATTGCTTTGGGTAGGAATGACATCTTGACAACATTGATTTTTCTAATCCATGAGCATGAAATGTTTTTCCATTTGTGTCATCCTTGATTTCTTTGAGCAATGTTTTGTAGTTCTCATTGTAAAGGTCTTTCACTTCTCTGGTTAGGTGAATGCCAAGGTATTTCTCTTTTTTTGTGGCTACTGTGAATGGGATTGTGCTTTTTATTTGGTTCTCCACCTGCTGGTTGCTCGTGTATAGAAATGCAACTGTCTTTTGCATGTTGGTTTTGTAAACTGAGACTTTACTAAAGTCATTTATCAGTGCAAGGAGGCTTTTGTCAGACTCCTTTCCATTTTCAAGGTATAAAATTATGGCATCAGTAAAGAGGGACAGCTTAACTTCCTCTTTTTCTATTTGGATACCCCTGATTTTCTTCTCTTGCCTAATTGCTCTGGCTAGGACTTCTAGCACTATGTTGAACAAGAGGGATGAGAGTGAGCATCCTTGTCTTTTTCCCATTCTTAGGGGAAATGCTTCCAGTTTCTATCCATTGAACAAAATGTTGGCGATGGCTCTTACTAATTTGAGGAATGTTTCTTCTATACCTAGGTGGTCAAGGGTTTTTCATCAAGAAGGGATGTTGGATTTTCTTGAATGTTTTTTCTGCATCTAATTATATAATGACATGGTTCTTGGTTTTACATCTGTTAATGAGCTGAATTACATTTATTGTCTTGCAGATGTTGAACCAACCTGCATCCCAGGAATGAAGCCCACCTGGTTATGGTAGATGATACTTGAGATATGTTGTTGGATCTGATTTTCTAGAATCTTGTTGAGAATTTTTGCATCTATGTGAATCAAAGAGATTGGCCTGTGATTTTCTTTCCTTGTTGGGTCTCTGCCAGGTTTGGGTATCAGTATGATGTTAGCTTCATAAAATCAGTTGGGAAGAATTCCATCTTTCTCGATTCCTGGTATATCTTCAATAAGATTTGTATCAACTCCTCCTTGGTTGTCTTGTAGAATTCAGCTGGGAAGCCACTTTAGTCTGGGTTTTTTTTTTGTTGTTGGTGGTGGTGGTGGGTAGATTTTTTATGACTGAGTTGATTCCCTGTATTGCTATTTGTCTGATAGAGTTTCAATTTCTTCTTGTTTCAACCTTGGGGGGTTGTGTGATGTCAGAAGGTTCTCTATTTCCTTTAGATTTTCTAGTTTATTTGCATACAAGAGTTCATAGTAATCTCTAATAACTTATTAAATTTCTTCAGGGTCTTTTGCATTTCTAATTGTGTTTATTTGGACATTCTCTCTCTTTTTTTTAGAGAATCTGAACAGGGGTCTATCTATCTCATTTATCCTTTCAAAGAATCAACCTTTTGTCTTGTTGATCTTTTCTGTGATATTTTTGTTTTCTAAATCCTGCAATTGTGATTTTATCTTGGTGATCTGGAGTCTTCTGCTGAAGGTAGAATTTAGATGATCTTGCCTTTCCAGCTCTCCTAGGTGTGTTAGATTGTTTACTTGTGATCTGTTTTCTTAATGTGTGCATGCAATGCTATGAATTTTCCTCTTAACACTGTTTTCATAGCATCCTAGAGATTCTGATAAAATGTATCTTTGTTTTCATTTATTTCCAGATTTCCAGTAATCTTTTCATTTATGTATTCATTTTCATGTTGACCCAGAAGTCATTCAGCAACATGTTGTCTGGTGTCCATTTCTGTTTTGGGGGGGACTACTATTGGTGGCAATATATGCTTTTATTCCACTGAGATCTGAAAAGATACATGGTATTATTTTGATCTTCTGACATTTGTTCACACTTGATTTATGTCCAAGAATTTGATCAATCTTGGGGTATGTTCCTTGTGCTAAGTAGAATGCATATTCTATAGATATTGGGTGGAGTGTTCTGTAGATGTCTATTAAATCCATTTGATCAAAATTTGATCAACCTTGAATTAAGGTTCAGGTCACCTTGTTGGTTTTTTTGTCTTGATGATCTATCTAGAGCTGACAGTGCGGTCTTTAGGTCTCCAACTATAATTGTGTGAGAGTCAATGTCTTCTCTTAGTTTACTTAATAGTTATTTTATAAAACCTGTTGTTCCTGTGATAGATACATATATGATTAAAATGGATATCTCTTGATGGTGGATGGAATCTTCTAGCATTATGTAGTATCCTTCCGTGTCCTTGTTTAACGTTTGATGGTTTGCAGTGTGCTTTGTCTGATATCAGCATAGTTTCATCTGCTTCCTTCTGTTTTCTATCTGCCTGAAGGACCATTTTCAAGAACGCAAATTTGGTCCTATGCGTGTCCTTTGTAGTGAGATGAATTTCCTGGCGACAGCAGACTGTTTGATTATGCTTCTTTATCCAGTTTGCAGCTCTATGTGTCCTCAGTAATGCATCTAGTTCATTCATATTCAAATTGATTATTGAATATGAGAGTTTATTCCTGTCATTGGGCTCTTAAAAGTTTACTATTTTTTACTTTTCCCCTTTGTATTTATATATGTTTGTGTTTTTATTTTTGTGAGTATGTGCTCTGTTGACTCTGTGCTTGCCTGTACTTTTGTGATGGGTATGATCATAATTTCTTTTTTTTTTTTTTTTTGTTGAGTTGGAGTCTCACTCTGTCACCCTGGCTGAGTGCAGTGGCTGCTCCCGGCCACCGCGGCCTCGACCTGCTGGGCTCCGGCAATCCTTCCGCCTCAGCATTCCAAGTAGCTGGAATTATAGGGGCGCATTACCACACCCGGCTAATTTTTTGATTTATTGTAGAGATGAGGTCTTGCTTGCCCAGGCGGGTCTCGAACCCGCGGACTCGGGCAATCCACTCATCTCAGCCTCCCAAGGCTGGGATTATAGGCTGAGCCACCGAGCCTGGCTCAAAATTTCTTTCTTTCTGTGTTTTACATCTTTTAAAGCATCTCCTGAAGGGCTGGTCTGGAGGCAGCATATTCTTTTATAAATTAGATGTCTGTAGAATGATTTGAGTTCTATATTGCAGCACTATTCATGGAAAAACTTGGAATCAACCACGCTGCCCATCGAAACTGGATTTTAAAAAGTAGTACATATACACAATGGAATATTATGCAGCCATAAAGAAGGACAAACATGGACTTCACAGCAACATGGATGGATTTAAAGTCATACTCAGTGACTTATCACAGAAACAGAAAACTGAGTACACATGTTCTCAGTCATAAGCAGAGCTTAAACAATTATCATAAAATTATAAGAAAGGGATTGGCAGTAATGGGAAACTGCCAGGAGAGGGGGGACACACCTCATCAGCAAGGTTACCTGCACTAGGAACATTTGTATACCTAACCCTAAATTGTACCCCACATCTTTAAAATAAAAAAAAATTAAAAAGAAATTAGATGTCTGGGAAAAATTTTAATTCTTCATCACTGATGAAGTCTAGCTTGACTGAGTAGGAAATTTTTGACTAGACTTGCTTACCTTTAAGAACATTAAAGATTAAACTCTACTGTAATACTATAAGAAAAGAATTGACAGTAGCAGGAAACTGCGGGGGGAGGAAGGGTGAGGAGATGGGATTGACAGTAGTGGAAATCTGCCTGGGGAAGTGGGGGCATACGTCATCAACAAGGGTACCTGCACAATGAATATTTGTGTACCTAACACTGAATTGTACCCCACAATTTTAAAATAAAAGAATTTAAAAGTTAAAAAATAAAAAAATAAAGATTAGACTCCAATTCCTTCTGACTTGCAGTGTTTCTGCACATGTCAGGAGCGATTCTGACGATTCTTTCCTAGTAAGTAGTCTGGCCTTTCTCTCCTGTTGCCTTTAGGATCTTTTACTTTATGCTTACTTTGTAGAAGTGGAATACTATGTGTCTTGGGGTTGATCTTCTCATGTGTTGCCTTACAGGGATACTCTGAATGTCTTGTGCATGAATGATCACTTCTCCAGCATAATGTGAAAAGTTTTCTTGGATGATGCCATGCAATGTTTGTTCCACAGTGTTCTCAGTTTCCCTTTCTGCTTCAGTGATACCAATTAAGCATAGATTTGGCTTCTTGTTAGAGTCCCACATCTCTCAGAGGCTTTGCTAAATTTTTGACATATTTCCATATTTTGGTCTTCATGCTCTGAGAGTCTTTCCTCTGCTTGGTTTATCTTGCTCCCTATGCTTGTTACTTTGTTTTTGATTTCCAGGATGGAGTTCTTCATTTTTATAATTTTAGAATAGGTTTTTCTAAAATTGGCCAACTCCACATTTATTTCCTGTACATATTTGGTGAGTTTCACTTTTAGTTTCTCTTGGTTCTTTCTGTTCCTTTTAGCCATGCAGTCTCTGATTTATGACTATCACCTGGGACAGGTTTTTCTGGAGTGTTTCTATTGTTTGTGCTCTGATAACTGCTTTTCAGGTGCTGTCTCTTTAGTACTCTGAGAATCACCTATTTTTTATTGTTGTTGTTTTTCCTCATTTGTGCAGACCTCTTGGTAATGTCCTTTCAGTTTTGTTGCTCTGAAGCTAGTCACTGAACCTCTCTTCTAGGGTGTTTTCTAGGGTTCAGTATAGGTCACTCAGTGAGAGAGGAAGGAGTATTCAGTCTTGCTCCATAGCTCCAACCTCTGGCAGGTTTCTCAACTGTAGCAGTTCCTGCTGCTAACGTTCTGCAGAGAGTGGGTGTGGGGATAGGCTCTTCATTTGCTGTCTGTGGCTTGTAGCCCAAAAGAGCCTTATCACTGAAAAAGACTTCAGGTATCTTTTGTATCACTTCCTATTTGTTCAAGTCTACGGTCTGCTCTTGAAAAAGAGTGTTTTCCCTGCCTTGGAGGATTGGAATGGGGGTTTGCCCAGTAGGCACACAGGGCTTGGAGATGATTCTTCCTGATCTGACTGAGAAGGTTAACCAGGCACCATCAAGGTTCACTCTGCAGGCAGGCTTTCCCTTCGGGGGAGCCAGCTGTTCTGGGTGCTGACCCAGTATGTTTTTTTTTCCCCCCCATTCTGCTTGGGGTCCTATTGCCTGTCACTGTGCCTTTATCAGGATTCCTCCAGCATGGGACCAACAACTCTTGCATGACTGGGGAGGGGTGAACAGACCCAAAGTATCTTAGGTACACTTTCCCACTCTCATTCACCAGGCAGAACTTCCATTCTTGTGCGAGTCTGGCACACAGCAGAAGATGGGGTGCCCAGATTCCCACTTCTGCCGTCATCTTCTGGTCTCTATGTGTTTAAAAAAGATTTTGTTGGGTGCAGGGTGCTTCATCCATCCAAAAGTGTCTGGGGTATCTCCATCTCTTGGTGGCTTGGTCCCTGCTCTCTGCCTTGCTCAGCTAGAGCAGCCCCGGTCTGTACTTCATGGCAGCCATCTTGAATTTCCTTTCTCTGATCTTAAACTTTTCTTGTTCATTAGTCATTTGTCTTTTTTATTCTGTACATCTCCTTTTTGCATCTTGACTTTTGATTGGAGTGTATATTATTTTTTGTTTTAGATATGTAGACTTGAAAGTAAAACAAAAATGATGGAGAGGTAGTGACTGAGAAGTACATGGGAATGTTCTAGTGGGCTTGTAAGAAAGGTCAGACAAGAAAATATAAATTTAGTTTTAGTACAAAGCAGTGACAGCTAAAGCAGTGAGAGTTAATATTTTATTAAGTATGTAAAAAGAAAAGAGCAAAGGGCCAAAAACTTATTCTTGGAAAACATTTACAGTCTTGGGTATACAATAAATCAGAAAAATTCAAAGTAGATAACAAATGAGAACAGAATTGTGTAGGGAAACAACTGGTAAAATGTTTTTAAAATAAGAATATCAAATGTTACAGACAGAAATAATAGGAAATAAGAAAGTTTGTTGATTTTATAATTTCTGAGAGTGAGATAGGCGCCAGTCAAGCTGACTATTGAATGTTTTCTTATATTTAGAGTTTATTTTTTGCTTCATTGAGTTTACCATTGTCCTCTGTGTAGTTGTGAAAACTAGGCAATGATGAGTTTGACAGAATGACTCCAACAGATTTCCACAGAGTAAGAGACACAGGGAAAATATTTCCTGCATTCAGAGACCCTCAGCATGAACCCCACTAGGCCTTCAAATTGCTCCCATTGCCTTTCACTGCCCTTCACAGGACTTTGTTACCCACCTGACTCTCCAGCTGGCTATAGCCTCTGCCAGAACAACAGGTGGAAGACACTAGCAGAAGACACTCTAATTATTTAGTGCAACACTAAGGAAGTTCAGTTTCTTTTTTTATTCTTATTTATTTTTTATTATAAAGATGTGGGCTACAATTCAATGTAGAGTATACAAACATTGATTATGCAGGTACCCTTGTTGATGAGGTATGCCCCTCCCTCCCCTAGCAGTTTCCCTCAATGCCAATCCCACCCCCCACCCCCATTCCCTGACAGATTCTCACTACTGCCAATCACTCTCTTATAGTATTATCATTGTTCAAGGTCCACTAATGAGTGAGAATATATGGTATTCTGTTCTTTGTTTCTGTGATAGATCATACAATCACGGCAACAGACCCAGAATCCACAGGTTCTCAAATTTTTTATGTTCCATTCCATCATAATTCTTGATATTTGTTTAATCATTTTAAAGTATTGATGCTATTTTCCCTATATATCATTCCTATATTTCCCTGTCTTCTTTTTTTCTTTTATTCTTTCTCTCACATCTTTATTTTAGTAATCCCGGCTTCTCTTAATATCCAGAAACAGCTTTAAAAGTTTTTGAATCTAGCAGGTGTAATTGCTTCTGACACTGAATTTGTGCACTTTTTCTAGTTATAGCTTCTATCTTTCAGATCCAGTGATTCTCAGGAAAGAACACTCAAGAGAAAGGAATCTTACATTCATGTATTCCTCTCCTTGGTCCTACGTACCTAGAAACATTCACAGCATCAAATGGCAAAATTGCTGTTCTTCTCACCACTTGAGTATTCCCTTATTCCATATTTCCTCATTCCACTTCATTTCTGAAATAGAAAATTTGCCTTATATAGCAGAAAAAGCACATGCCCAACCTGAATTCAAATGTAGCTTTGCTGCTTAATAGCTCTGTGACCCTAAAGCAGTTACTTGAACTCTCTTGGCCTAAATTTCTTTATCTATAAAGTGGATATTAAAAAAACAAAAACAAACAAACAACAACCAAAAAACTATCTCACAAATATTTGTAGGAAATATGTGAATTTCTCAACAATCATCAGTTTCCTATCTCTTGTGAATCTGGGAATTGCCTATCATAGTTGAAAATTCAAATAGCATGAGTCTGAATATGGAAATATGTCAAAATTTTTTCTTAATGCATAAATAATTTTGAATGTCTTCTTGGTTAAGATTATGATATATTCCTTCAGTTTCTTAATTTAGAGTATGCATTCCTCTTAAATTCTAAATAGTTTAAAAATAATGCTCAATGTTTCTCATCCTCATACTCTATAATTGTTATATATATGAAGCTTTTGAAGAGTCTTTTGTGCATCTATGAGCTAATATATTTGAGCTCCAAAAGTTTGTCAAGTCAACTTTCCTGTCAGCCATGGTTATAAAATTTATACCTGTTTATACAATGCAACTCCATACCACCAAAAGGAAATATTAGCCTTTATTTTTAAATTTATTTTATTTTATTTTATTTTATTTTAGAGTCAAGGGGCATATGTGAAGATGTGTTACATAAATATATTGCATGATAGTGAGGTTTGAGCTTTGATGAGTCTCACCTTGACCCCTGTGGGTGAGTATGGTAACCAATGGGTGGTTTTTCAAACCTTTTTTCCTTCCTTTCTTCCCTCTTTTTAGTAGTTCCCAGTGTCTGCTGTTCCCATCCTTGTGCCCATGTGCACCCAGTGTTTAGTTTCCCCTTCTGAATGAGAACAAGTGATATTCAGTTTTCTGCTTCTGTGATAATTCACTTAGAATGATCGTCTCTAGCTGCATATATGTTACAGTAAATGACATGATTGCATTCTTTGGTGTATATGCACCACCTTTTCTTTATTCAGTCTATCAATGATGGGTATCTGGGTTGTTCCTTGTTTTTGTTATTGCGATTACTGCTGGGATAAACATACAAGCACAGGTGTCTTTTTGGTAGAAAAATTTATTATTCCTTGGGTGTATATCCAGTAGTGGGTTTGCTGGGTCAAATGGTAAATCTATTTTTGGCTCTTCAAGGAATCTCCAAACTTTTTTTTCATCTTAGAATCTGTTCTTTCCTTACAGTCATGTTGCTTATATTGGGTGGCACAAATTATATTATCAAAACATTATGTAATGAACTGACCACTTATGAAATGAATACCCATTCAAGCATGGCTTCCCATTTGAATCTGCATCTGTCATTGCATCGGGCCAATCTTTACATGAGGTTGATCTTGCAAAAATTTGATAAAATATTTTTTAAAAAGTAAAAATTGGTAACAAAGTAAAATTATAAGTTCTACAATAGATAAAGGATTATATTATATTGATAATAGTGAGTTTGGGTAATTGCTTGACAAATCATATCCCAAAGCCTTCGACAGAGGAGAGAACTTCAGAGTTAGACCTGTTAGAACCTGAAGAAAAGCAAATCAACAAGGATGATAAATCAGTAGATGCTTCATCAGAGAATTATTTATGAATTAAAAATAAGAACTCTTGTAAAAATTAATGAATTAATACATATGTGTGTAAAACTTTGCTAAGATTGAATTGAAAAAGCTTGAAGATGAAAACCATCAATTAAAGGTTACTACATGCTATCTTATAGATTGGTTGAACAATTATGGCAAAACTCCTCCCCCAAAATTCACCAATTCTTTTTTAAAACCTAACAAGCTTATTATAATGCTGCAATTATAAACCGAGTTTTATAGCTTTATTTTCATACCTTTTGGTTCCATTTTTCAAGAGAAGTACCAACCAATTATTTTTTTCATTTGTTAGCATGAAAACTCATTCTTCATTTTAAGTAGGTTCACTTTATGTCCTTTTATTCTGTTACTAATTACTTCATTTATAAAAATGTATACATCAATATATGTTAATTTCTCATCTCAGTCATAGTATTTCATTCATAAAAATATAATTAGTAGTTAAAGTAGTATTGAATAGTGCCTTAATGTAAGGATAACAGAGCAAGACTGCTGGGTTTCAAATTCCATATTCACCATTACTTGCTATAGAACATTAAGCAAGTTACCTAGTCTTTTCCTGGCTCAGTTTTCTCATCTGTAAAATGAGGCTAGTAATAGTACCTATTCAAAAACTTGTTTTTTAAGATGGATGACTCAATGTCTAGTAAATATTTATTTATAACAGTTACTAGAATATAATAAATACTATGAGCTTCAAGTTATATAACCAGTCTACCATTCCTTAAATTGCTTATTCCTGTTCCACTCTTAATCATTTGCCTTCCCTATTTTATTTATTCTTTTCCTTCTCCTATTTATGAACATCTTCTACCACTAGTAATAAGTGAACTAAACCCCAAAATAATTTTATTAATTTTCCCTAAGAGTTGAAATTCTACTCTAATATCGGGGTGTTTTTTTGTTTGTTTGTTTTAAATCTTCAGACTTTACTCCACGTTTGAAATATCTCAAAATAAAAAAGTATCACCTTAGTCATTGTACAGTTTTCCTATTTAGAATAATTAGAAAACAGTTATCTTCTGGGAGACTGTAAAAAACATTATCTACGTAGAGGAATTATCCACCAAAGTTTAGTACAGCTGAAGTAACCGGATTTAACAAATAAAAACACAGAACATTCAATTAAATTTGATTGTGAGATAAACAATCTTTTTTTTTTAGTATAAGTATGGCCCATACAATGTACTAAGGCTGAAAAAATATTTGTTGTTTATCTGAGATTCTAATTTAACTGAACATCTCTCCTTAGTCTAGCAACTCTAAATAGAGCTTGGGGAAAAAAAATCTGTTAAAGCCTTTTAAAATTAATTGAATTATATTGTATAAACACATTTCTAATGGAATTATATTAAGCAGATGTAATTTTTGTCTAATATCATTTATTGCATACATCTTCAGAATTTTGCTTTATCATTTATACAAGAATAATTCATTTCCTTTTTATTTGTTTACTTAAAAATAACTCATAATCCCAATAAAATTTATTATTATATTATGTACATATTATATTGAAATTATACCATCAACTAAATCTGGTTTTACTTAATAATGAATATGAAAACTCAACAAAAATAATTATTCCTTGCCAAAATGAGACTTGAGACTAGAATTCTGCTTTTCCTGTGATAAAGTACTTTGGTGTTAATGAAAAGAGATATTACATGAATAGAATGTTGTCTCAGAAGTGAATTTTGATACAGAAGGTATATAATACCATTAATCACCTCACTAGTGCTATAACACAGCCTTTCCAAGTCAACTTCCCTAATTTAAGTAATATCATTTAAAAGACTACTTGACTATCAACTAGCTCACACGAGATATTTTTTGATTAGCCAAACTGGAGAAATAATTTACAAGACTTTCATAGATGCCTATTCATATTCCAAGTGGGTATTGGTGCTTCCTATTTTATCTGGCCTCTGACCTACAGAAAATTTAATAAAAATTTTTCTAAGTTCAAGCAAGAAGTTTGACATTTGCATGTCTCTGGTTATCTCATAGTAAAAGTGCCATCTATGTCATATTCTAGAAATAATCAGCGTAGTGTCACCCTCTAAGTGATATGATTATGGGATTCCAGCAAAGTTCCCAGCAGATCCAAAATAGTTGTTCTGTTTTCACCTCCATGCTATCACCTTTCCTAACTTAACCTGAAATTGTGGAATCACTCCTGAAGACAGAGAGCCAAGGCATATGCATTTCTCTAGATTCCAGTTAAGTAACTTACTTAAGGTATAACACCAAGTAACTTACTGCTTTGTAACCTGGTAATGTTAAATGTTTCTCTTTATTTTCAGGTTTATGTACTGAAGTGGAAATCTTTAATTTTTCTATTTCTTTTTCTCAGATATACTATGTGTACTTGATCTTCTGTTCTACCTTATCCACAACATTCACCTCTACTCTCTTGACTGTAACTATCTCAGTAGCTAAATAGTGCACATTTCAAACACCTCCTTTCATTTTTGTCTTGAGTCTATTCTGATCTTTTTTTCTACTTTCCTTCGTTAGAATTTTTTCTCTAAAAGTTTCAAAGGCCACAACTGAAGTTCTCTTGAATTTCAGTGTAAGTCTACAAGGATTCATGATAGCCTCTAGCTTAAGACGTCTTTTCTCAACAGAAATCTAATCCTTGGTCTGTTAGCATTCCTACCTCATTTAGTTAGCACTGGCAAATAATCTGCTTCAATTTTTTAAAAGTGGAATATTTTGTATTCTTGTTCATCTATAAGAACTGAATATTCAGTTCCGTCATATTTGACACATTACCGTATGTCTTTTTTTCCAGAATTCATATTATTCGTCTGTTGTGTAGTTGCTATTTAGCTTTAGAGTTAAATGTACAGCATGAGTTAACAAAACCACCGAAGTTTTCTTTTTTTCTCGAATCAGCTTTATTAAGATAAAAGTCACTTGCTTCAATTCCTCCACTGGAAGTAATGCATATGTTAATTCACTCAATTTAGCCATTCCACAATGTGTATATATTTCAAAACATCATGTACATGATAAATATATACAATTCTTATCTGTCAATTTTTAGAAAGCATACAATTCAATGGCCTATAGTATGCTCACAAATAAGTTGTGACCATTTATTAGCACAGTCAATTTTGAACATTGCACCCCCTCAGAAATATTCTCTGTATTCTTTAGCTATTATCTCTTCATCTCCTTGTGATTCACCTCCATTCCCAGCCCCAAGCAATCATTAACCTAATTTCTGTCTATGCAGACTTTTGCAACTGGTACCTTTCACTTAAGGTAGTATTTTCAAGGTTCACTCGCATTGGCAGATATATCAGTACTTCATCTCTTTCCATGGCCAAAAAATAAAACAGTGTCACTGTATGGATACACTATTTTGTTTATCCATCTATTGATGGACATTTGGATTATTTTCACCTTTTGGCTATTATGAATAATGCTACTACAAGATTCATGTACAAGCTTTAGTGTGGAAATATGTTTTCATTTCATATATGTGTGTGTGCGTGCGTGTGTGTGTGTGTGTGTGTGTGTGTGTGTGTGTGTGTATTTGTTGGGTCATATGGTAACTCTATGTTTAGTTATTTGAGGAATTACTCAAGTGTATGCCAAAGTGGCTACACCATTTTACAATCCTACCAGCAGTATATGAGGATTCCAATTTCTCCATATTCTCACTGATACTAGCTATCTTGATGCTTTTTATTGATTCTTTTGATTTTCAACATCCTAGTGTATATGAGGTGGCATCTCAATGTGGTTTTAATGTGCTTTCTCTTACTAAATAATGATGCTGAGTATCTCTCATGTGCTTATTGACTATTTGTTTATCTTCTTTGGAGAAGCATTTATTAAGATTGTTTGCCCATTTTTATGAGTAATTGGCTTTTTGTCTGTTTCATATTGAACTATAAGTTTTTAGTATATTCTAGATTCATGTCCCTTAACAAATATATGTTTTGCGAATATTTTTCCTATTTTGTGGGTTACCTTTTCACTCTCTTGATAATGCCCTTTGAAACACAAGAGTTTGGGGTTTTTATGAAGTTTAGTTTATCCTTTAAAAAAGTATATATGCTCGTGCTTTTGGTGTCATATCTAAGGATCATTGGCCAAATCCAAAGAATTGAAGACTAACTCCTGTATTTCTACCTAAAACTTTCATAGTTTTTGCTCTTACATTTAAGTTTTTTATCCAATTTGAGTACATTTTTATGTAATATAAGGGTTTGAATTTCATTATTTTGTATGTGAATATTCAGTTGTCCCTGCATAATTTGTTTAAAAGACTGTTATTTCCCATTAAATAGTTTAACACCCTTGTCAAAATCAATTGACCATAAATGTTTAAGTTTATTTCTGAACTCTCAATTCTATTCCATTGAGATATGTACCTATCCTTGTGTCAGTACTACATTGTCCTGATTATCACGTAAATTCTAAAATTGAGAAGAATGAGTCCTCATACTGTTTTGGTTAATCTACATCTCTTGCAATTTAGCATGAATTTTAGATTCAGTTTATCAATTTCTATTAGGAGATCAGCTAGGATTCTGGTATGAATTGCACTGAATCTATAGATCAGTTTGGGAAATATTGTCATCTTAAAAATATAAAGTTTTCTGATCTATGATCTGTGTCTTAATGTCTTTGTCAACAATGGTTCCTTAGAAGATTTTCCTCTATTTTTTTTTTTTGCAAATATGCCTGCCATACCATATTATAAAAGCACAGGAGTATTTCACTTCATTGACATACTTTTTCTTTTCACTGCTGACATGTAAGAGAATAAAATGATAAACTTTCCTAGTTCAGGATACAAAGAAAACAACTTTTGCGCATAGTGCTACTTATTAAAATTCACATCCCTCAAACTTGTCCAGAAAACTTTACATGCTCAAGATGCTTTTGTGTTGAATTATTAGTTATCCATATGCATCAGCAACTAAAGATAGCAAGTGTCTACCTGCTACCTCACACTGTTTCTGCATTTTAGTACTTTCTTGCCCATTTAAGTTACCACAGAAATTAGATGGGGGTCATATTTAAAAACTATTGTTCAGCTTATGCTTCATATGTCTGACTATTATGAAAGTATTCTATAGCTCTTGCACATTCTCAAAGCTCTCTCATCCTTATGTAAATCTTTCATGTGTTCAATTTTGTATTGTGCTAGATTTAATAATTTGGAGTTATATGCCAATACCTGCAGAAATAAAACTCGAAATTATGGCTTTTGTGTTTCCATTGTTCATCCATAAATTTAATATGCAGTTTGGTTTCTCACTTGAATTGTCATTCTGAAAGCATTGTAGCATGCCCACTTTTTTCATCAACTTGACATGTAAGTGTGAAAGTATATTACTACTTCTGAGCCCTCCATAGATGGTCTGAGATCAGAAGGAAAATCATGATGATTTTGCACAGCGTACAAGATTCTATTGTAGCTAATGGCACTTGCAAAGTCGGTGGTCTGGTAATTAAGTAGGAATCAATCCACAGCTCATATGTTTGCATACAGTAGTTCTCAATGAGAAATCCTATGTGGCCACTTGAACTTTTGTGGCAAGAAACTTCTGTGGCTTGGCACCAAATTCTTCTCTAAAATGTGAACAAACAATTCTTGCTGCCTTCAGCAAGCATAAATCTTACATGACTGAAATATTCTCTCTTCACCGTCTCTGTGGAAATGCTACAAACAGTTTTTCAACACCCTATAATACATTTATAGAATAGAAAGGATAGATATAAATAATGATAAAGGTCAATTCTCATATCACATAAAATGAATGTGAAAAAGAAACCAGATGAAATGACTGACTTATCTCTCTCTTCTTTGCAAACTTATGCTTAAATAATTACATCTCAGTAGCTTCAAATATTTTCTTCCACTCTGACTTGAAAAGCAGTACCAGATTCTTTCATTTAATTTTAGCCTTAAACAATTCTGTTGCAGATAAAACATCAATGTAAACTGTGGTTTTCCTGCTACATTATCTAAGTAAACATAAGTTACAAAATCCACTTACGCACAGGGAATTGATAAGCAGGCGAGTTTTTACCTAATTTACAGTTCTTTGCTCTTTTAAAACAAAGACCATTGTGACAAAGGTTATTTTAGTTTCTCAGATTACTTCTTTTTGGCTACTCATGCGCAACAATTTCAGTGTGACAAAAAATTTAAACACAAGACTTTCAGACACTGGCCTGTATTTTTTTATTGTATATGTTGATCTTCCATAGAAAATAGATCAGCAAAGAACAGCGTATCACATGTTCTCACTCATAAGTGGACCCAGAACACTTACCATAATACTATCAGAAAGGGATTGCCCGTAGCAGGATGCTGCTGGGTTGGGGGTGTGGAGGTGGGGTACAACATCAGTAAGGGTACCTGATCTCAAACCAGGCAAAGTAGAGAACAAAGGGAGGTCCAAACTTGTGTACCTAATCCTGAATTGTACCCTACATTTTAAAAGTAAAAAATTAAAAAAAAGTAAATAGATCAGATTCTCATTCTAAATGATGCATAAAGCCAAGACATTTAATTTTTATAATTGATCATTTAAATAGTAAATGAATGGTTAAAAAACAGTACTTTTATTCAGGTCAATAAAATCATACCTCAAATGTTGGAATTTATATTATAGTAAATTTAAGTATTCTTGCATAAAATAAGTAATTGCACAAAATATTGAATGATTTAATGCCCATAGCATTAAAAATCCACTCAATTTTTTGATATGTGAAATGAAGACAATGATAGCATCTAAATCATTGGATCATAGTAATGGTGGAATGATACACAAAAATGTGTTATATTTAGTTGGAATATTATATCATGTGTTTTATTAAAAATTAGACATATTAAGTAAATGCTGCATAAAAAGTAGACATATTATCCAATCAGAAATGGAGAAAAGACAATCATGTCTACAAGTTTTCAAAATGACATGCAGACAACAGGAATGTCAGATTCAACACCTGATTTATTATACCAAGTCATACCTTTGCTGCACACAATTTTTCTGTTTTCATAGAGCTTCTCACAGAGTGTGTACCTCCCTGCTTCTTGTTACTCATTTCAGCTCTATAAATTATCTAAACAATCACTCTTTATTGAGCTCTACTGTATACTAGATGCCATTGAAGAAGTTATTGACCTTCCTAAGAAACCAGAAATACAAAGAACAGAAGTAGACGATGACATGCAAAAATCTCTACTTATACAGAGGACAGAATGGAGGGAGGAATCAAATTCAACTAGACAGGTCAAAGGCTCTGTTTTGCTAATAACCTCAAAATCTTTGTGACTTAATCCAAAAATAAGTTTTCTGTCACACACAATATGCATTCAACTCAAGTTGGTCATCATTCAGGAATCCAGAATGGAAAAAAACTCCTCCCTCTTCCTATAGATCACAAGGTTTCACATTCACCATGGTAGAAAATAAGTATCCATCACTTCAAGTCATAGCCCACTGGCCGGAACGAGTCTAAGTCTGCACCCCTTTGACTCACTACAAGATTGCTGACACATATGGACCAATAGACTTAAAGATGAGATTTAAGTTAGAGTTAAAAGTTGAATAAAAGTCTGACAAACAGAATTGTTAGAAAAGCATATTAGAGGTAAAGAGTGAAAACACAAGAACAGAAAAAACCTCATGCTATGTGATCAAGAAATGTTCATTACTTTCTCTGTGGTTGAGACTAATAGTTATTTTTCAAACATTCATTTTCTTTTCTTGTAGTATTAGAAGCTTTAGCTGGGCATGGGCTAATCTATTTATAAATTTTATTGTGTAGCCTCTTGCATTTAGGTGTCACAATAGGTGTATGTTCTTATCTATAAAATGTGGGAGAAAAGATATGTGCAACTGTAGCATGTGATTCTAACATGTGCCTTCCTCTTCTCTTCTCTTTTCTTTTCTTTTCCTCTTCTCTTTTCTTTCCATAACACTGGTTTATAGACACTTTGTATGCTGGATGTGCAAGAAAGAGAAGAATCACATGTACAACACATATACAACAAACTTCAGCAATGGCAGAAAAAGAAGATGGAAAAAGCTAGAATCACTAATATTATTGAATTGTCACATGATTCCTGCCTAGCCACCGACATGGATAAATTAACTTCTATTTTGTTTAAGTCATACTCTTTTTGGAATCACTTTTTACAAAAGATTTAAGCCTGTACCCCAATATGGCCTCTTCGAGGCAATATCAATGTGCTCTCTCCTTGTTATATATTTTATAGTTATAAAAATGTTTCAATAAATATACAATTAAAAAATTAAAGCTGAAATTTAAAAAAATAAATCTGCTTTGAGGTTGATTATTTTCCAGTATCAGAGTTGTGAAAACAGAGGTTAAGCAGTATGTTTGACTTCAGAGATACTACATGACTTTTGTTTGTTTGTTTATTGAGTTGGAGTTTCACTCTGTCGCCCAGGCTGGAGTGCTGTGGCACATTCATGGCCACTCCAGCGGTAACCTCCTGGGCTTCAGCGATCCTTACACCTCAGCCTTCCAAGTAGCCAGAACTACAGGCACGTGCTACCATACCCAGCTAATTTTTTATTTATTGCAGAGACAAGGTCTTGCCAAGTTTCCCAGGCTGGTCTCCAACCCGTGGGCTCAGGCAATCCACTTGCCTCAGTCTCCCAGTGTTGAGATTACAGACTGAGCACTGCAAGGCTTTTAAATTCCTATGCTATAGGACTGGTTTGCATACATTAAAATGGCATAGGCAAAACAGAATAACTGTCATGCTTCAGTGGCATTGCGAGAAGCTCTATTTGAAAACATATCTGCATATCATTGGAAGACAACTGTACTGTGTGGTAGAAAATGGATAAAACAGAAAATGACATTGGTGGATGATGGGGGGTGGCTGATAACTGAACAAATTGATGAAGAGAAATAGATCTCCTTTCCCAGCAAACTTGTAATGAATTCTGCTAGATGTGAGCCACAGATTTCAGAGTAAGTTTCTATACTGAAAATATGGACAAAATCTAATATGTCCCTGATATTGAAAGAACAGAGCAGGAAGTATAGAAATATCAGAGACCTCAAGTTGAAATTTGGCAGATGAAACAGAGATTAATGTGTGTTTAACTTTGAGAACTAATCTTCAAACAAAAAATTTGGAATTCAACATTATAGGGTAAAGTTAGCAGAGCTTCCAATTCTATATACCATCACTGAATAATTTCTGTTTATATTATTTGAAATTATTAATTGGATAATAACAACCCTGTAATTTCCATAAGAATAATTACCTAGAGAATTTTGTGAGACTGTTCATTGACATAAACACCCCAAATTCTGCAAATACTTAATACAGTAATCACAATGTATAATTGTAAAATTTTCATAAGAATTAAGTGAGCCATTCCAAATACATTGCTTAGCATGGTATCTAGCATGTAACAATTATGCAACACACTTTTTAAAAGTAAATCTGGGTGATGAACCAGGTGTAGAATTTGGCACATCAGGGAAAACAGAAATAGAATTGGATGATCTTTCAGCAAATGAAGCCCAAAGTAAGAGTTGGTTTGTAACACAATTTCATCATATCTGTAAATCAATCTCTCGTCTCAATACATTTTTTAAAATCATTTTTCTCTAGGAAGTGCTACCTACATACTATGTATTTTTTTCTAATGGGTACCTAATACTTCGTTTTTATTAGCTGCAGAAAATAAATTGTATGCTATCTCAAAGTAAGTTATTATATAATGTGTCAAATATTTCATGCCACATCATACTCTTGTCCAAAAAAAAAAAAAAGATGCAGAAAAAAGTGGAGATATTCTCAATCTAGAGGAACATAATATGTCAATATATCACCTTAAGAAAGGTAGTTTTTGCATACATTATAGTAAACCAGACTATTAAGATTTTTTTAAAATAATGGTAATGTTATAAATGTATTTCATCATCTCTCTTTAGCTTTAATGTTCTCATCTGCAAAGCAGAAATAATAAGTAATACTATAACCTCAATCCCCTTCCCATCACCCAGGTGACACCATCATCCCCAACTGTCTGTTAAGTTGTTGGTGTGGTGATGAAATAAGACTAGGAGCACTTTCCAGCACACAGTTCATCAATTGGCTATAAAAGCACATTGGGATCTGAATAAGGAAAACACTTATATTTGAATTACACATACCTCCTAAACACACATTTTGCTTCTTCCTTCAACTCACATGAAAAACATTGTATTCCACTCAAATCTTTTGCTGCTTCCCAATCCTTTTTCTCCCTGAAAAATCGTGCATATGCTACTTGCCCGCATATCTGACGGTTCCACCTTGAACAATATCAAGTGTGCAGATAGTTGTGTTTCACTTGAATTCCCTTCCTTCTTCTGTTGTTCCAACACTTGTCTCTAGTTTCCTTTAAGAAAACAAAACACACACACACACACACACACACACACTCACACACACACAGGCACACACACACACCCTTGTCAGATTTGTGAGCTAAACAGTAACTTTATAAGAGCTAATAATACGCTCGTGCGAATAAAGAAAAGCTAGATGTTCTAAAATAAAAATAGAACAATAAAGAACCACTCTATTATAAAGATCAGTACTGTATTCCCCAAACCTCTGTTAACAAGTCCTCTCTCTGAAGAGCTTATTAGAAAGCATATTCTTGGGTGCTACTCCTAGTGATTCTAACTCATTCTCTCTGGTTAAGTTTTAATTTTGCATTATGACCAGTCACCCTAATTATTCCGAAGGAGAAACACTATGCTATATTACAAGTTTTGTGAAGGCATGGATATCCTTACCCTTGCATCTCTAGAACAATGCCTAGAATTTAGCAGGTACTCCAAAATGTTTGTTCTTGGCTTTCCCAGTCATTGCCATACCAGCAAGAGGAAATTTCATTTTACCAGTTGCTCAGGCCCACATTTTTGAAGTCCTTCATGATTCTTCTCTTTCTTGTACACTCTGTATCCAGTTCATTAGCAAATCCTATCAGTACAACCTTCAAAATAATTTCTGAGTCTTAAGACTTCTCATCATCCTACCATGATCACTCTAGTGCAAGCTCTTACCACCTCCAGGCTCCAAACTATTAACCGGACTTCCAGTTTATACCATTGCTTCCTGTATGAGTTTCCTGTGATTGCTGTAATAGATGACCACAAAAGTAGTTAGTGTCTTAGAGCAACATAAATTTGTTTCTTTGCAATACTGGAAAGCAGAAGTTCAAAATTAGACTCACCGTGCTAAAGTCAGGTGTTGGCAGTGCCCATTCCTGTAAGAACCACCGAAGATAATCAATTTCCTTGCCTCCCATGGCCTTTAGAGGCTGCCTGTATTCCTTGGCTCATGACATAGTCTTTGCATCACTGCAACTTCTTGCCATGGTTACACCACCTACTACTCAACTCTGATCTCCTGATTCCTCTCATAAGGTTACATGTTACTACATCAGACCCATTCTGACAAATTAGAATAATCTCCTCACCTCAAAATCTTTGGTTTATTTAAATCTGCAAAGTAACTTTTGCCATATAAGGTAACAGTCACAAGTTCTGTAGATTAGAACATGAACATCTTTTGAGGAAACCATTATTTGGCCTACCACACTCCCTTACAACCGATTGTCCTTACTGAAAAATCAAACCATATTGGTCCTGGGTTCCAAATCTTTCACTTGCTTTCCATTTTACATAGCATGAAATAGGAAGAGTTTACATAGACTACAGGCCATATCTGATCAGACCCTCCACAATATCTCCAGTGTATTCACTGCCACATTGTCTTCTTTGCCAATCCTTAAATACTCTTTTACCTCAAGAATTATGTACTTGGTACTCTCTCAGCCTGAAATGTCCTACTACCAGATAGTCACAGGATTGGCTTCCCAACTTCATTCGGGTTTATGATTCAGGTTCATTCAGGTCTTCTGTGAGCACATCATGAAAAATAACAACCTCTGCTCTCAATCACTCACACCTTATCCTGCTTTCTTATACCACTTTACGGTCATCTGAAGTAAAATATATTTGTTTTCCTGCCATCTTTCTGTCGCTTTGAGAACAGTATTTTGTTTATTGCTATGTCCCCACAACCTATAATAGAGTCTAATGCAGACTTATATTCAAGGATTATTTCTGTTTTTTTTGCATACATTTTTTTATTCAATATTTTTTATTATGATATTGTGGAGTACAGTTAAGGGTTAGGTGTACAAATATGCCTCGTTCAGGCACCCTTGTTGATAGGAAGTGTCTCTCCATCGCCAGACAGCTGTTTACTACCATTAATCCCATCACCCCTCCCCCCCATAGTTTCCCACCACTCTCTGTCATTTTCGTATGGTAATACGTTGGATGATCAAGGTCTAGAAACTACTTTTTATAATTTGGGGAGGGGCTAGCCCCCTTCCCCAGAGTAATATGTTTCTTCTCATCTGCTGTGTGGATTTAGGGACCAGAAAAATAAAACTTAATTAAAAGTACATAAAGTAAATGGGTCTGAGTTGGGGTATAGAGGATGCGCTCTTAAGAAAGGGTAAAATGTACTATTTTTGTGCATCAATTTCAAGACATTACTGTGATACCTTGAGACTTTTTAACTTCCTTTTCCTCCGCCATGTTGTTCACAACTGAAGCTGCCAGGTGCCTGAGATCCAGAAGAGAGAGGTGATCCTGCCGGTAGCATCTGTATGCTTTAGCAAAGTTACTGTGTTCTTTTTGACAGAATGAGAGAAAATTGTAATTTCAGTTGAACAATACTACTCACCTCTTTTCTTGAGGTCTAATTCATATCTGGCCTGAAATGTTCTAAGTTTTTAGGTACATTCTCTATGTGTCTGCCTTTTTTTTTTTTTTTTTCCTGCCCTCCACTAGCATTGTGCTTTTGGAGACATTCTATTTCATAAGAGAGTTTTCAGTTATTTTGCAGAATACTCTGTCAGTCTTCATTGGCTACCAGAAGTTCTGTAAATAGTATGGCTTTTGCTTGCTGCTCCACGTGTGTTGTGTAAGGTTGGAACAGCAGACATGAGCCTTACTTGGATGTGTCACATTCCAGGTTCTTTAATGGAGGCCTCTGTGATAGCTCCTCCTGTTCAGTGGTAGCCCTGTTGAGGGAGTAGGTTGAGAAAACATCACTCGTCGGGGGCCATGCTGTGAGTGAGCAGCCGTGCTGGGTCCACAGTACTGTCTTGAGCCCCAGATCTTTCTCCTGTTCACTGTGCCCCTTGAGAGGACTGGGCCCTCGCCCCGCTCTGCACATGCAGCTGTCACATCCCCTCGGCATACCTGATGAGGGATAGCATTTCATAGATGAGGAAGTGGGTCCAGTGTGTTCAAGCTGACCAAGATAACCCGAGAGACAACTCATGGAGTCAGGATCCAACACAACCCTGGACTGACTGTCCTCAGATCCCACGCTCTAACTCACACACTTTAGTACCCCCCAGTGCCACATATGCTTAACCAGACGCATGGGGCGCACACACAAACACAGGTATATCTAAGGCAGTACTCAATTTGAAAAGAAAAAGCAAAAGACAAAAGTGTATACTGATCCTATTGCTTTGTTTTTAGGAAGTGAAGTGAGTATCTTTAGTGTAGGGAGACTTCTGCTGAGAGAAATGTGGATTGGATGGAGAGTCTGGAAGTGGGTCTGCCTAGCTAGTTATTGTCCTGAGGCATTTTGGTTCAGCTGACAAAACTAAACTGAACTTTGAGGCTCTCTTCAAAACTTTGCCCAAGAGTATTTCTCCAGTGCATTTCTCTCGCTGCAGTAAGGATCTAGTAGGCATGGCCTGTGCTTGGAGGCTCAGCCTACCAATAGGATGCACATCCCCGCAGAGAGACAGACACAAAGGGCTGGACTGATCCGGAAGGAAAACGGTAGCTACAGAAAAATTCCCCTGGAGTAACTCATTAACAGTCACAGGCCTGTCTCACAGTCGTCTTGATGCTGCCAAAGTCTGGTTTAAACCAATGGCAGTTCACTGTGGATGACCGCAAGGAAGGAAGCTGTGTGGGTTCAGTCACCGTCGCCTTGGTATAACCTGAATCCGAGGACAGGCCTCATGACCCCCTTCCTCCCTCCTCCAGCTTCTGGGAATCTTTGCATCAGGGCTTTGTGGTTAGGTCCCTGACTAGTCTTGAATGCTGGGACTAAGGACTAATTCAGCTGCGGAAACAAACAGTGTTAACCTTCCTAACCACACATTTTTATTTTTCCTTTTTCTCAAATACTGGTTGCTGTTTGCAGTCAGGGAGCCGAAGCTGGCGTTTGGAAGTTACATGTCCAATCTTAGAGAAGATTTGAATTTCAAAATTAACTTACATGTTTGGTTCTCCTTATCATCCTGTTTCAAACAGAATGATATCTTGAGGTGGCTGCCATGTTCTAGATGTAGACCATGAGAGCTGTGGAGGCCTTGACTCAAAAGTGAAGAAAGGGAAAGGGAAGAAGTTTGTTCTCTGTGAGCCCAAAGAGATGTCAAACTCTATCAAAGGCCAAGAGCATGGCCGGCCCACACCCTTGGGGTAGCACAGCTCAGGCCCCTTTCCCAGACTATCCTCTGGCAGGAAGGGCCAAGGAGACAAGTCTACCAGTGAACCAGGATAAAGGTGCTGTTGCCTAGCAATGGACAGACAGGGTGGAAGGTAGGAAGAAAAATGATAATTTAGTTCCAAGGTATGGTGGGGAGAGCCTGTGTTGAGAGCTCAAAAGTTCATTCCGCCCCCTGTTGGTTGCGGAGCTTTGGCAAGTTATTTAACCCTAGGCAGCATCCATTCCCTTATCTGTGAATGGGTGGAAACATGCGGAGCTGTTCTGATGATTATGTGAAACTGTGAAGCCCGTGTCCCAATGCCTGGCACATCAGTGCTCAGTACCTGGTATCTTCGTTCCTTCCCTTCCCCAACTTCTCACAGACAAGGCTACCTCCGATTCAGTGAGGCTGTCGCTCTTGTGGGACCAGAAGGCCTGGGAACCAGCACTGTGACTCTCTGGGGGTAACCTCGGGCCAATCATTTCATGACCACATACCTCCATCTCTGCTAGAACAAGAGTTAGACTAGCTCTGTCATGCTTGCTTCCTGCTCTAGAAGTCTGCACTTAGTTCCTTCACATACACATGACATTGAGCAACAGAACAGTTCACACCCTGAAATAACAGGCTTTTGTCAGTTTTCCCTGCGGCAGAGAAACGTAGGCAAATGGCAGGAGGTGTGTGGGGTGCCACCGCAAGGCAATTTTTGCCATTAAAGCTATGTCTCTATTCACCTCTCACAAAAATAATCTAACATTCTCTAGCCGGGCGTGGTAGCGCGCGCCTGTAGTTCCAGCTACTCGGAAGGCTGAGGCGGAAGGATCGCCGGAGCCCAGCGGGTCGAGGCTGCGGCGGCCGGGAGCGGCCGCTGCACTCCAGTCTGGGCGACGGAGTGAGACTCCAACTCAAAAAAAAAAAAAACTTCTCTCCTCCAACTTCACCTCATGTCAAGGTTCCTGCTTCTTGCCAGTAGCTTTTGGAAGTAGGGTACGAGGAAGAGGAGGAGGAAGGGAAGGGTCTTCTATTCCACCTCGCTTTTTTGCTTCCTCACAAATTCTGAACAAAGGAAGTGACATGATGTGGGGAAGGGGGAGGTGTTTTGCTCCTGGAGACCAGCTGTGCTATCCCTGCCTTGGCCTCACAGCTTGAACTGGCTGACTGAGTGAGACCCGAGGCACACCTGACAGGCCTGGCCCTCCCTGGTTCCTGACCCTTTGCTTCTTCGTCTCAGGCTCACTGATAGACTTGTCTCCTCGGCCCTTCCTGCCAGAGGACAGCCTGGGAAAGGGGTCTGTGCTATCCCGGGGGTATGGGCCGGCCGAGCTCTTGGCCTTTGATAGAATTTGACGTCTGTTTGGGCTCACAGAGAACACATTTCTTGCCTTTGCCTTTCTTCACTTCTTTTGAGTCAAGGCCTCCACAGCTCTCGTGGTCAGTGCTGTTTATCTCCTAGTAGCAGGTCCACTCCTGGAATCTTTAGTTACCTTCACTGATTGGTGCCTAATAAGTAACTGCCTATTTGAGTTCCTGGTTCCATTTGGTTCCCGGGATATTTTGTGAAGATTGAAATTTGATCCAGGAGAGCATCAGGGTTTCGTCTGCAGGGGGCTGGGGGGGTTGGGGGGGTTCTTATTCTGCCTTGGAATCCATTGAGCAAATGGTCCACTTGGTGACTCTTGGTGGATGGAGCCCAAGCCTTAACATATGTGAGATGGGACTTGCAGCTCCCTTTGAAGCCCAGCCGCAGCCAGGGAACAATAATTGCTGGCTTTGATTGCACAGACTTCACTGATGGGTTGGTCTGTGCTGGATGGAGCTCGCCTGGCCTGGCTCAGCTTCAGCCACAGCCCCCTAGTGAAGCCTTAGATGTGGGAAGGCTCCAGTCTCTGGAGCCTCATTCCTGTGGTTTCTTGAAAAGAATCTGAATTGGACCTGTTTTGTATCTGTAAGGCAATACTACAAGGCCCCCATTTGGAGGTAAGAGTTGGTCTGCCTTGATGTCCTTGCATTTTAAAAGAGCAACCAGGGACAAACTTCCTTATTTGATAGCAAGGGGATTCTCTGTGATTTTTTTATAACACCAGTTACGCTGTTAGGAAACCATCCTGGGGGAGGGGGGAGTAAGTTACTTTTTGTAAGCAGCTGTAGAGAGGATCTCTGAAGCCAACTTTTCAGCAGAATTTGCAAGGTGACACTATGGAATAGTGACATGATGAGCGGGTAAATGAATGCGAGGCTGTGGAAAGAAATGACTTTATTAGGAAATGTCACTTTCTCGGCAAGTGACATTATCCTTGGGGTAAATGGCTATCCCTGGGCAGCCACGTTTGTTTTAATAATTATGTTATCACTTGTGTTCCAGCTTAAGAAAGGAGAGGAGAAGGTGCTTTTAGGTGAGGCAAGAAAGAAAAAGGAAGACAGTAGTACAGCCAGAAGTGCAGGGGACTGTGGACTGGAGGGGTCAGCCCTGTTGAGAGTGGGGGCCAAGCAGGGCCTTGGATGTTGTCTGTACTTTCTACTTCAGTGTTCACCTGTGCTGGGGGTGGGGACCAATCCCAACAGAGACAGGTCATCTCTCCCAGCAAGAAGACATCCGTGGCTGCCCTTGGCAAGTCGATTCTGAATCACAGTGCTTGCCTCAGGCTGCTAGCCCAGAACCTCAAAGCCATGCCTCAGTCATGTCAGACTGAGGAGGAGAACCTTCCCAGGAAGAGCAACCTGGACCAGATCTTTGAAACTCTGTGATGCAAAAATAGGAATCTGCGGGGCACCCTTACCACCCATCCTGAGCCCAGCTCCTTTCTCCTTGGAGGGACAGGCTCCTTCTCACACTTTGAGCCTCCTGTGTTAAGGACAGTGCTGCTGCTAAAGTATCACGGCACTGAGTGTGTGTTTTCCTTTAAACACAGAAAGGTTAATTTTGCAGAATAGGAATTGTAATTGTCCCTGAAGACCCTGTGGAAAACATTCTGTGGCTGATTTCCTTTCAGTTTGTTTTTGTTTGTTGGTTGGTTTTCATTTTTTCAGCGGCTTCCCAGCTTTCCGAAATGTTTCTTCACAGTTCAGATCAGTCATTTTTTCGGACAGCATCGTAGTCATTATAGTCATAGCACCAACTGGCGTACTCACCGGGCTCGCTCTGTGCTGTGCCCTTTGTGAGCACCTTAACATCTGAGCCACGCTCTCACCATGGCCTCACAATCCCCATTCTGTAGAGCACGGTCCTTCTGGGGAGAGCATGTTGTAGACTGTAACTTGCCATCCAGTGTTTTGTTTTCATCATTAAACTGTGTCGAAGCTTCCTTTCATTTCTCTTCTACTTTGTCTTCCACTCACTCAAATAAAAGTGTAAAGGAATCCACTGTTTCTTAGGATTAATTTTTAAAAGGAAACGTCTGCTTGTAACAAGGATACCACAGTCACAAGCACAGAGTTGGGATTCATCTGCGGCTACCAAGGGACCCAGGTAGAGAAGGTGCTTCTGGCATCCCTGCCAGAAAGGAAAGCAGCCTCCAAGTTCAAAGCTGCAGAGGTGGCAGGTGCTCTCTGGAGTGAAGGAGCGGAACTTTGCCGTGCTTTACTTTCCTTTTGTCTCATCTTGCTACGGTGTTCCCTTTTATTTTTAATCACTATTTTAAAATCTCAGATCATTAAGGCTTTTGGGATTTGGGTTTCTCCTTTTTGAAGGTCATTATCATCACCCACAGCTAACAACAGTTACCTCGACATACTTGCTGAGTGTCCTTTCTGAGGCTAACGTTAGCGATCCTGGTTGTTAGGAAGGAAGAAAATCTTGAGGTTGTAAAGTCTTAAGTGAGAATGAAGAGGCTGACGTCTGTGGGACCGTGAATGTGAGTGGACAGAGCACAGGTCATGGGAGCTGGCGATGCACTGGAGAACTGGAATCTGTCTCAGTCCCATGGACAGTCATACAATGGCATCCCCCATCAAACACTTCATACATATGTGTCCCTGATCTGGCTGGTGCCCACATTTCCAATGCCAGTTTGGCCGTTTCCTGCTGGTGTTTTTCAAACTTCTTCTTGTTGTTTGTTTATCATGACCCAAAGTATTATAACTCTGTGCATACACATACGTGGAACCAAAGTAAACGTTTCACTACCCTGTAGTTAACTCTGTAATGTCTTCTGAGTGTTTGGGGCTACCCAGGACGATTTATTTTAGCCATCCCCAAATCAACAAAGTGGATTAAGTAAATGCAGAGGTCTTAGGACATGTGCTGTGTGAAGCAGAGGTTGCAGTCTCTTAAAGGCCTATGGCAAATTCGTATTAATAGCCTTTCATTTTTTCCTTCTTGAGGTGGAAAACGAAGCTCATTCCCAACGTGCAAAGCCAAGGCAGCGACCCCAGGACCTCTTCTGGAGATGGAAGCTTGTTGAAAATCCAGACTGTCTCCACTGCCTGCCTAGTCGACCCCAAAGGAACACTGATACCAACTTAACCCTGAGGTCACTGCTAGAGATGCTGATCCATAAAGACAATCACTGCCAGCCTCCTTCCGTCTACCGCGAGAGCCAAGTTCCCAAACAGAGCATCAAAAGGGTTTCTGAAAGGAAATTGAAAAGCACGGGAGAGCAAGAGCAGGCCCTGATCAGCTGAGCAGCTTTTCTCTTCCATCTCCACGTGTACTTCCCAGAGCATCTTGCATCCATACCTGTAACCTCTCGGCAAGGACAGTCACTTGGCTGCATCTGCCTGCCACGCGCAACTGGAGCCAGCAGCCAGCACGGCCATCAGCATCCCAGCGGAGGAATTTGTGGAAGCGTTCCCTCTTTGTTTCTGCCTTCATTTTTCTTTCTCTTCCTTTCTCCTAAAGCTTTTATTTAACAGTGCAAATGGATCGGTCTTGTTTGCTTTTTTTTTAAACTTGAATTTTTAAAATTTACACTTTTTAGTTTTAATTTCTTTGTTGTATATTTTGCTAGCTGTGAGCTTTTAAATAAAATTAAAAGGTCTGGAAAAGTTTGAAATGCAAATGGAAAATAACAAGAAGCAACGCCCCCTTTTTTTCCTCCTGAGAGACAGCTTGCCTGATAAGTTGCTTCTCTGTGAATTGCCTGTAACAAATAGTGGCTTCTCTGTCCTTGTAAGGTGTTCGATAGAGCTAAATAAACGTAATAGCCAAATCCACTCCGTTGGTAGCAATTGGCAGTCCTATTTCATTTTACTTTTTCTTCTATTTTTATTTTTATTTTTTTAAACAGTAAACCTTAACAGATGCGTTCAGCAGACTGGTTTGCAGTGAATTTTCATTTCTTTCCTTCTCACCCCCTTGTTGTAAAAAGCCCAGCACTTGAATTGTTATCACTTTAAATGTTCTGTATTTGTATCTGTTTTTATTAGCCAATTAGTGGAATTTTATGCCAGTTGTTAAAATGAGCATTGATGTACCCTTTTTTTTAACAGCAAGGCACAGCCTTTGCCCAAAACTGTCATCTAACGTTTGTCATTCCAGTTTGAGTTAATGTGCTGAGCATTTTTTAAAAGAAGCTTTGTAATAAAACATTTTAAAAGAAAGCGTCATTTGATTCAGAGTGAAGTTTCTGGTCATCTAGAGTTGGTAAAGAATGAAGTCCACAGGCCAGAGCCTCAGTCTGCACGTAGGAGCAGTTCACGTCAGAGGAGTGCTGCTGGCGTGGCCTTCTCCAGGGCCGGGCTAGCACCAGCTGTAAAGGGGCACCTTCTCCCATATCCCAGTCTCATGTTCAGGGGACATACTGAGTTGTTTTCCATAATTTTACCTTACTAGTGTATGTAAGCTGGTCCTCAAAAGCACTTCTGTGCCTTGGGCCTGTTCATCCTTCTCCTCCAGGGGTAAATACAAAACAGGGTCAAAGGAAAGAAGGGAATCGCCAGGATGCAGATGGGAGTGAGTCTCTTCCTTCCGAGCGCCTCAAGGTCCTCCACCCGGTTGTGCTGCTCAGTGCAAGTGTGCAGGTATCTTCTTTCTTCACTGTTCATCGGGGCTCAGACGGCTCCCCAAGGCCTGGGGTCCCAATGGCAAAGGAAGGTCTTAACCCTCGTCCATTTTCTCAGAGTCAAGAGTTTTCAGATCTTGAGTTGTATTCCGTAATTTTACCTTACTAGTGTATGTAAGCTGGTGCTTGATTTAGCAAAAACTATACATTTTTAAGTTTAAAATGTCCTCCACAATGGTTTTCTATCCCGTGAGCTAGTTTGAGAACCATTGATATCACTGGTCTAACTTGAATCTCTTTTGCTGAAATTCTAGCTCGATTTCCCCTTTCTAACCTTCAATACAGCTGGGCAACAGCTGGCCACCATACTTGAAATAACCCTTCACATACTGTACTTGAAGATTGCCATTAAATCACCCCTCAAATTTCTCTTCTGCAGGCTAAGTAATCCCAATTTCTTGAACCTTTCATCATCAGCCCTTTAATCATTTCATTACTATCCTTTGGAACCTTTCCAATTCCTCTTCATTTAGTCCTAAACGTGAACCAGGAAAAAAAAAAAGTATGTTCAGGGGACATACTGGTTATAAAGGTTTCATATTCAGCCCTGACCAGAGCCTCACTTAAAAATCCTTTCTCTCTGGGTTTTCTTAAACCAAACAGCTGTCCAAACTTGCCACCACGATCTTTCCAGGGGTTAACTAGAAGACCCAACAAAATGGTGTGGCAGTGGCAGTGGAGTGTCACATCAACTCATCGATTGGCTCTTCTGGTTTTGTTTTGTTTTTTTTGATACAGGAATTCACTTTGTCACCCAGGCTGGAGTACAGTGACGTGATCACAGCTCAACCAAGCCTCCAACTCCTGGGCTCAGGTGAGCCTCCTGCCTCAGTCTCCTGAGTAGCTAGGATTCCAGACACGTGCCTACTTTTTGATAGCGGCAGGGTCTCGCTTTGTTGCCCAGGCTGGGCCCAAGTGATACTCCTGCCTCAGCCTCCCGAAGCACTGGGATTACAGGCATGAGCCACTGAGCCTGATGGCTCTTCTAAATCTTAGAAAGAAAGCAATTAATAATAAAAGTCTGTTCATCCGAGCAGCAGACATAGCAGGCTGCTTACCAGAGACTCAGGGCTTTAGCCCACTTAATGTTTCTTTTTCTTGGTTCCTACCCCTCCGCATTTGCATGACCCACAAAAATAAATGAAGAGGCCGGGTGCGGTGGCTCACACTTATAATCCCGATACTTTGGGAGGCCGAGGTGAGAGAATTGCTTGAGCCCACAGGTTCAAGACCAGCCTGGGCAACTTGGTGAGCCCTCATCTCTACAATAAATAAATAAATTAGCCACATGTGGTGACGCGTGCCTGTAGTTCCAGCTACTTGGAAGGCCGAGGTGAAAGGATTACCTGAGACTAGCAGGTCGAGGCTGCAGTGGCTGTGAGCATACCACTGCACTCCAGGCTGGGCAACAGAGTGAGACTCCAACTCAAAAGAAAAAAATGTTGACAGAAATGGGTTGCTTGGACCCTCTGAGCCAGTTGTCTCTTCCACAAACTTCGTGCCCTCCTCATTTTGTATATTTCTTCCAGAAGAATTTTTCCCAAATAACTTTGATGTCACTGCACAGTGCTCATTTCTGGCCCATTCTGCCCAAATCCTGCTTTCTGCAGGCAGCAGTTCTGGGGAAGGAAAGCCAGAAGTCCCCGTAGAGATGCAGACCAAAGGGGGTATCTGTGGGGAGAGGGATGCTCCTCCGGCCACTTGTGTTTGATCTTGGAGTGAGTTGGCTTCCTTCCCTGCAGTAAACTCAGAGCCCAGTTGTGTGCCAAGAAGCTGAGGATGGGTCAGCCTTCTTTCTGGGAGCTGTGCCTTCTCCGAGGTCACAGGGGGCATGCTGGTCTTTATGAAGGGCTATTTTTCTCCCGGCTTTAGTTTATTTGGTTGCTAGGGCTGCTGGCAACTACCTGTTGGGCTGAAAGGGGCTTGTCAACCATTTCATGACTATAGCTGTCCTAAGGACATTATTTTTTTTCTCTATAGTTTGGTTTAAGGCTGCAATACAGAAACCTCCAATAAAGGCCCATGAGTAATAATAACAAGACATCTGTGTGGCTTTCCTTTTCCAGAAGAAAAGTCATCAGAGAGTAATGAGCGGTTTTAACAAATCACGTTTACTCCTGCCACAATGTTCTCATGCAGACATGGAAGACAGGAACGTTGGGAGCTGCCCTGTGGAAACTAACTTCTGAAAATACACACACAAGAAAATCTGGACTGCTTTTTCACAGGAACTGTAAAATATTGCAGTAAAATATGTTAATACTAATAAGAGGATGTGATTCTAAACACCATTTGTACAGATGTATTGTGGAAGAGAAATAAAATCATTGGTTTTCTTGGCAAAAATTCAGCAAATATTCTGGAAGCTGCTGTTCTAAACTTCTGCAAGTCTCTGCTGAGAAAACTTCCATTGTCCCCCTCAGCAGCAGGGAGTGACTCGAGGAAAATGGGAGAGAAAAGAGGGTACCAAGAGCAGCTATTCATTTTTTTAATTTTAATTTTTGAGTTAGAGTCTATCTCCGCCACTCAGGCTGGACTACAGTGGCACAATCATGGCTCACCGCAGCCTCGACCTCCTGGGATCAGGCAGTCCTTCCACCTCAGTCTCCCTAGTAGCTGGAGCTATAGGCGTGTACCACCACACCTAGTAAATTCTTTTTTTTCTTTTTTTTTGTAGAGATGAGGTCTCACTACATTGACCAGGCTGGTCTCAAACTCCTGGGCTCAAACAATCCTGCCTCAGCCTTCCAAAGTGCTGGTATTATAGACATGAGCCACCATGCCTAGCCAAGAGCAGCTATTCAAAATAAGCATTATTAGCTTTAATCAACCTAAATTGAAACTGTATACCCGTTAGGTAATAAGAAAAAACTTACAGTAAAGCTTGAGAACCCAAGTGAAAACTGTTTACGCACTTGCCTTTGTGGAAGAAACAATCCTAATGTTAGCACTGTTCATCAAGTGTTGTGGGCCACAGTAAACTGGCCTTAAAAAAAGAACAATCAGCCAGGTGTGGTGGCTCAAGCCTGTAATCCCAGCACTTTGGGAGGCCAAGGCGAGAGGATTGCCTGAGCCCAGGAGTTCGAGACCAGCCTGGGCAACTTGGTGAGACCTCTTCTCTCTGATATATCAAAAAATTAGCTGGGTGTGGTAGCGCATGCCTATAGTTCCAGCTACTTGGAAGGCTAGGCGGATCGCCTGAGCCCAGCAGGTTGACGCTGGGGTGTCTGGGAGCGTGTCACTGCACTCCAGCCTGGGGGACAGAGTGAGACTCTGACTCAAAAAAAAAAAAAAAAGGAATAATCAATGCATTCGATCAGTACATTATTACTGAACACCTACCAGTGGGCTGTGCTCAAATAACTGCATGCCAGAAAAATGTTTTTTCTTATCTGTCTGATTGTTTGTTATCATGTGCAAGCATCCTTTTCCCTGAATGGTAATTTGGACTTTCAAAACAGGTTCTTATTTTAAGAAGGAGGTGGCCCAGTGAGGAAAGCCCAGGTTCTGAGTCCCACAGAACTGGACAAAGGCCAATCCTACCACTGCTGGATGTCCACACTGCACCCCTCGTGGGCTAAAGGATCACAGACCCTCAACAAGGGTATGGCGAGTAGCAATTGAGAAAGAGGCTTGGCAGACAGAATATGACCAATAAATTAATTTCCCCTTGAGTTGTTTTATAATATGTTAGAAAACATGCTTTGTAAATCCAGTGTAAAAAAAATCTCACTTTTGTATTGCCTGTAGCCATAGAACATAAGAGCCTATTCCTTCTGCCCAAAGAAGCAGCTGCTAATAGGGACTAACAAATCTGTTTTGGACTTGAGATCAAGGAAGTATTTATACAAAAGGGGCAGAGTTTGGATTTTATTGGGTCATCTACACGGATGTGTTCATTAAATATTCATCTTAAGCTATAATAGCTTGAAATGTTACCAGCTAAATTAATTGAATTTTTGATCTCCAATAAAGAAATGGGAGAAATTGGTAGAAGATGTATTTTCCAGAAGGAATGAGAACACTGTTTACCAACAGTAGAGGTCACCACACGTCATTCAGTTTCTGCTTGTAGTTTTTTTTTTTTTTTTTTGAGTTGGAGTCTTACTCTGTCTCCCAGACTGGAGTGCAGTGGCCGCTCCCGGCCACCGCAGCCTCGACCTGCTGGGCTCCGGCGATCCTTCCGCCTCAGCCTTCCAAGTAGCTGGAACTACAGGCG
>CAUYQG010190729.1:0-15301 GCA_963574415.1 Tarsius wallacei | reverse complement strand
CAGCGCTTTGGGAGGCCAAGGGGAGTGGATTGCCTGAGCCCGTGGGTTTGAGACCCGCCAGGGCAACTTGGCGAGACCTCATCTCTACAATAAATCAAAAATTAGCCGGGCATGGTAGCGCGCACCTGTAGTTCCAGCTCCCTGGAAGGCTGAGGAGGAAGGATTGCGGAGCCTAGCAGGTCGAGGCTGCGGTGGCCAGGAGCATGCCACTGCAACTCCAGTCTGGGCGACGGAGTGAGACTCCAACTCAAAAAAAAAAAAAAGTATTTTATACATGACTATTTCTTTTAACAAAAAATAGCAAAAGAACTAACAATAAGACGTACTGAATTCTAAAATAATAAATATTTGGAGATTATTAGGTTAGGTTTACAAATAATACATATTCCTTAAGTTTTCTCAGATAGAATCAGAGGAAATGAATAAATTGAAGTCATAGAACTCACGGGTAAAATTATCTAGTTAAAAGAACACCAGTGGGAAATATTTACTGAGGATGATTGAACAAAACAGCTATTTTCTTTTTTCTTTTCCCCTCCCCACCCCTCCCCAACCAAAACAGATATTTTAAAGTACAACACAATTAAATTATTTACTTGGTAGCCCCAGTCCAGTATTATGTATTTAGCATGTATAACAATCTATTGATAATATTTATACTATTAATAATATTTACCTTCTATATAATAATAGGAAGGAGTGGATGAATGATTGCTTTTTCACACAGTCATTAAGTAATAGTGGTCACTGCTCCAATTTAGTGAGGAATCTTATTACATGTTTTAGTAGTTGGATGTGTGTGAATGTTCTAATAGTCCTGAATGCTGGTTCTAGCAGTTTTAACTGGTAAAGCTTATGATCCGAGATAAATGTATATTCTTATTACAGAAAACTAATTTGGTATCAACTTTTACTTGATATGTATTGTTTTCTTTTAAATCTCTTCTTAGACTAGCTGGTCTTTACATATAATAATTTAAGAGTTCTGAAGATGCATTGAAAATATAATCATTATCTTTTGGATGAAAACCTTTAAAAAATAGTCATTGTGTGTCTATTTTATAGGCATAGTCACTCATATCTCATACTGTTGTATATCTCCATTTCTAATACAGATGGTCACTGACTTATGATGGCTCAACTTGGGATTTTTTGTTTTTACTTTATTATGGTGAGAAAGCAATATACATTCAGTGCACTCTTCAACTTACAATGGGGTTGTGTCAAAAATGCACTTTTGGTTCATGATGTTTTCAACATATGATGGATTTGTCAAGACATAGCCTCTTTATAAGTCAAGGGACATCTTTACTTAGTTATTAAAATTAATTCTGGATGCTATAAAGCTCATCTTCAATAAGAACAAAAGTTATATCTGTTAGATTTCTGTGTAAAAATCCTGGTCAGGAATCACAATTGTTATGCTAGTATATTAGTTCATTAATTAAGTAAATTTTTTATATGCATACTACTGTCTGACTGCGAAGATTCTGAGGTTTTGATGACATACAAGATGTGGTATCAAATATAGCTTGGAGTACACCAAAATATAGTTATATGAATATTTATTTCACAGTATTAATAACGATAGATTAAATAACTCTTTATAACATTCAAAAGGTTTGAGCATATTATCACCATCCATCCTTATAATTTTTAGACACTCAAATACAATAGCACAATCTCATTTAAAATATGTTGACTATCTTGCCTCAAGGACACATGAGTGGTAAAAACAGATCTGAGCCTACTTTACTGTGGGTCAAGTTTTTTCTCAAACTGAACATTTGAGATCACGTTTTTTTTGTGGATGACTGCTCTGTCATTTTAAGATATTTGTGGCATCCCTGGTCTGTACTTACTTCATGCAATAGTATCTCTTTACCTCAGTTATCACAAAGATGTCTCCAGATATTGTCAAATGTCGCCTTGAATTGGGGGTTACAAAATCACCGCCCATGGAGAAACAGTGATGTAGTCTGATGATTTCCCTAATATGTTACCTAAATTTTGATGGAGTGATATTTCATATAAATTCATATAAAGCTTGCTTATATCATGTCTTTATAATGGAAATGCTTTCACTGGCATTTGATTACTTTAAATAGCTTGACAAAGTGAGTTGAAGCATACATCAAAACAGATGGCAAAGAAGCAAAGCCTATGTAATCAGAAAGACATTTTTGAAACCCAGCTCTGTGTAAATGATGGAAAAAAATAGTAACATCCTCAAATCCACAAAATGATTAATTTCTTCTCCCTAGTCCTTCTCTCAGATACTAATTCAGCCTTCTTGAATCAAAGAATTTGAATATTACATCTCTGTTTATTTCTTAGACTCTCTAAGTGGTGTCTAGATCTCATTACTGCAATTGTCCCTCTTATAGAAAAAAAATTCTAATCATTTATTTTCTGCTTTTTGTAGTCATACACCCAAAACACTCCTAGATGTATGATAAACTAATTATTCTAATATTTTGGACCATCATGATGAACATGAATAAATAAAGAAGAAAGGTGTCTGTGTGAGTCTTACCAGTGCATGTTAAATGTATAGAAAAACTAAATTGTGTAATAGCAGTATTAATATCTAAGCACGCAGGTGTGACTAGTGAACTATGGAACATTTTTTAAGGTAAAAAAATTCAATAAATTTTTTTAAAAACTTCTTCAAATCCCATAATACCATAGAGAATATTACATTTATAAAAAGATGACCAAGGTATTGAATTAATACTTATACCAATTATAACTGACCAAAACCAAATAATTCTGTATATTTGGTCTTCTATAATTTTCATAAAAGTATCAATAATTGTCACTTCTTTTTCAAAGAATATTCTTAGGGTAGTAATGTATATAGTGAAAACATTTAATAGAAGACACTTTATATGGGGCTACCTTAAATTGCTAGAAATAGTGATACTTCTTTAAGATACAGTCTCACAATGTATTAACTTTTTATTGAGGTATGATATAGATACAGAAAAGTACACACCATAAGCATATAGCTTGATAAAAAAAATTTCACAACTATACACACCTATAAATTACAGATTAGGATTTAAGCAAAGAGATATGAGCACCTTTTAAAGTTCCTATAGTGAACACACATTTCACATGGTTTGACTTCCTATTAATATATTTGTTAAATAAAAATGTATACTATAGATATTATATGCTTAATATTCTACTAGGTACCATAAGTATGTAAAGTTATAAATCTGGAAGGAATTGTCAATTTGAGAACCACATGAAAGGAAACTTTATCCCAACAATTTAAAACATTCTCTAATTTAGTGCCCAACTTCATCTTCCTTAGAGAAAAACAAAGACTACAGAAATCACAAGATCAGTCTGCCTAATTAAAATGGTAGCCTTGAAAAACGTTTCATTATTCAGTATTGTATCACACATAGTTTTGAAAACCTACCTTACGTATTTATACTAATATGTTACATGCTTTTTATTGTAGTAGTCATTATTTTTTAATTAGACTGATGACATTAGTATTTTAAGAGCAACTGCTTGTATATAGTACACAAGATGAAATGGATAAGGGAGGGGATGGAGGAAGTGAGTGTATTGAAAGATTATTGCAATACCCTATACAGGAAACTATTTCATCTTGAATTAGGAAGAGTACAGGATTGAATAGGTAGAGATAAGAGAAGTATAATTTAGAATTAATCAACATGACCTGATACAAAGACGAATGTAGGCAGACTTTGCTATGTTTGTTAAGATTATTAGAATATATACAGTATGTGCATTATTGTAAGAATAAGTATATCACAATAAAATTAGGGAAATCAGAAAGGAAAACTTTAGCACTTGTAAAGAACTTCCAGTTTATATATAATAAAACTTGTATTAACCTATTTCATAAATTTGACAATTTGGGCACAATGACAGTTTTTGGCAGTTGTCTTGCATTCTTCATAAAGGCCCAGTTCTCAAAGTGTAAGGGAAGATGAGAGGTCAGGAGAGGTCATAGCAGTTAATCCATACTGGAAACTAATGAGACAAACAGTTGTCACTGTCTTGGCAGTTCTAACCAATCACACCTTCCAGAATTTTTTCCATTAATATTTCAACCTTAATGAGCAATTGTTACTCTATCCAAACTACCTCTGGGACCTGGATTGTGCCACCTGCCACCTCTCTTCTGAGCTAGCTAATTCCATAGACTCACCTGTAATATTTTATTAACCTCATAGTAACAAGATTGAATTTTTTGGTCCTCACATATTGTGCGTGGCCAAGTTTTACTGTATATGTCAAAAAAATCATTCTAGGGAAAAAAGGACTAATCAACAACTGAGGATATAAAATAGTATTTTGCAATGGAGCAATCTGTGTAACAAAAATTTGAAATTATATTTCTATATATTTATGGTAATTTTAAATGCCTGAGAATCCAAAGGAAAAAAGAATAGCAGCAAGCTAAAGAATGAACCTTAGAGAATGTTTATATTTAAGAGGTGGATGTGGAAGTGAAAAAAAAGGGAGTTGCAATGAAGGTAGAAGAGGAATCAGGATAATATAATTTTAATAAAAATAATTATTGTATTTGTTAAGTTAGAGATTTCAAATGAAGATAGAGACTGAAATTTCAGGGTACATCAGCTGCATGAACCCCTTTTAAGTCCCAGGCTGGCAATGTGTTTCTGGTAGTTCATTCCTTTTCAAGAGGTCCGTCAGAATCGTATAAGCTTCAGACTCTGTGAAAACTAGAAAAGCAACTATAAGCAGGAATTTTTTTCATAAATTTGGTGTTCATTTTTACTCATTTTTATTTTAAAAGAAGCAATATACTTTTAGCCTTTTAAGCAAAACATATAATTTTTTGCCTCTAGTATTTTGATGCAAATACATATTTAAATTATATGTTTTCATGGTTTGCATAAACTTTTCCAGAAGTTCATCTTTATAACCTACATTACTTTTTAAAATCTCTCTTCCTTTCTGTTTCTTTTCTCCTCCCTCGCCCCAACTTACTTGCTTCCTTCTTTCCTTCCTTCCTTCATTCCATCTTTCCTTTCTTCCTTCTCTTTTCTTTCTTCCCTCCTTCCTTCTTTCTCTCTTTAATTTATTCCTTTTCTTCCTTCCATTTTTCTTCCCTTCCTTCCTTCTTTCTAATATAACCAAGGGGAGATCAGTTAGAAGAACACCATATCTACTATCGAAATACATATTTATCTTTGAAAAATGGAGTTGCCTTAATGAATGTGTGTATAACTGCTTAGCTGAAGACACATTCGATTTAAAGACACAACCCAATATCACAGCGATTTATTACTGACTGACGTTTTTGCTGTTCATTTTTAATTACTAATTTAGAAATGTAATTTTTACTTTTAGGGTCCTGGAACTGAAAAGTCATATTTTGGTTTCCTATACTAAACAAAATAACTTGTGAAATTTTGGAGATTGGGTTAACAAAAAATTGGCAAACCTAAAAGGGAATGAATGGATTTATTAATATATATTTATTTTTATTTACATTTAAAATCCAAATACTAATCACAAAAAATATATTCATATATGTTTTACAAGGTTCCCAGTTTCTCAACAAATTAAAACTAAAAGAGTGTAAATATGTATACTTAAAAGATTTCTGTGATTTTTGTATACTTTTCTTTGCCTCCAAATGTAATTAACACTTTTCCCATTTGCAGTGATTGTGGCTGAGGCATTTACTGGAGATAACTCACAAATTACCATTCTAACCTTACCTCCGAAATTTGCCACGAAGTATCTTGCTTTTATTCTTTTACATCACTTTAGATTATCTATAGTTGTTGAAAACAAATTCCTTCATTCTATCTATAGCATTCTATTTTTAGTAGTGGTATTTCCATTTATAATATATAATAATTCTCTCTCGTTTTAAAGTAAGTCTTGTTAGGATTAGAGACAAGTTCTGTATAGAAATAACACCAAGAACAGTTTTACGTTTTATTTTCACATTGAAAACCAGTCAGAGCCGGGCTCGGTGGCTCAGCCTGTAATCCCGCGCCTTTGGGAGGCTGAGGTGAGTGGATAGCCTGAGCCCGCGGGTTCGAGACCCGCCTGGGCAAGCAAGACCTCATCTCTACAATAAATCAAAAAATTAGCCGGGTGTGGCAGCGCGCGCCTGTAGTTCCAGCTACTTGGAAGGCTGAGGTGGAAGGATCGCCGGAGCCCAGCAGGTCCAGGCTACGGTGGCCGGGAGCAGCCACTGCACTCCAGTCTGGGCGACAGAGTGAGACTCCAACTCAAAAAAAAAAAAAAAGATAGTAGTTACACTGGCTTCTGTTCTATTGTGGATATTATGAAGCCAGCTGTCTTTCTCATTATTGTTAAGCAATCTATCTTTTTTCACCAGTTGTTTTAGAAACCTTCTCTGCCTTGGTGATCGATCGTTCTACTAAAATGATTTTGGGAATAGAATCATAAATACATACATAATTTTTTTATTGCTCTTGACCTGTATATATGCACTTCCCTAATCACATCTGGAAAATTTTTAACCTTTATATTTTCAAATACTATCTCTACCCTATTATTTTATATTTTGTTCTAAAACTCTGATTAGATATAGATTCCAAATCTATCCTTGATGTGTCTTAATCTTTCGTGTGTTGTATAACTTCATCTCTTTCTTCTGCCTTACTGGTAATTTTTTCAAATCCATATTTTACTAATTCACTCATTAGGTGTGTTCACTTCATAGCATGAGTCATAGTTTCACTTATTATACTCTTAATTTATAGTAGTTCTATTTATTTATGTTTTGCCCAATTTAACTGGTTGTTCTAATTTACTTTTTATAATTTCAATTCCTCTGATTATTTATTATCTTAAACATATATATTTATATTCTTTATATAATTATTCCAATAACTGTATTCCTCTTGGGTCCCTTGTGTTCTTGTGTGTTTTATAAATTTTTACTGTAAGCTTATATTTTTTAGAGCTTTATTCATAGGGATTTTTGAAGCCTAGTCTTCCTCTGAATAGCTTTATATTTCCAAGTCAACTAGGTTACACTGCCCACCTGTAGCCACTTTTAACTAAATTCTCATTTTGTGGCATTTTTGACAACTGAGGTATTTGATTCCAGAGGATTAATACTCCATTAGAAGGTTATTTTTCTCTTTTATATAGTATAGCTTTTACAGGCAACAAAGTACACTGTTTCTAGCTTGGATTTGTAGAACTAAAATATTTTCCGTGCTGTAATTCTATTTCAACCTTTATAGTTGGTGATTTGAAACATTTCAGTATCAAATTGGATATTAACTTTGGATCACTTGCTAAAGAGTTTCACATTAATATACTTTAGGCTATTCGAACAAAAATCCTTTGATTTTTATTTAAAATAAAGCCAACCAAATAATTGTGAAGATATGAAAAAAGTGCTTTACTTCTGTAAAAGACATTAAGATACTGTCTAAATTAACCATTCTTTGCAAATAGGTCGTAAAGTACTTGCTTTTTTCTTAATTACTGAAAACCATCCAGTGACATAGTAATATCTGTATTTTGAGAATACAATGAGCCAATAACTCAATGAGCATTGTTTAGGGATAACTTAGAAGTGATTATTTGCTTTCCAGAGGTACTTAAAAAAAGGCATAATTCCACTTTTTTTTTTATCTTGAGAAAATTCCAACATAAAAGAAATTCCTCAGTATTTCAATATAAAATATAAATGTCCTTAATATCTTCTATTTTAAACAGGAAAAAATTTAAAGAGGAAATAATACCATTGTGAATAAAATATGAGTTCCAGATTTTGAAGGGATTATATATAAGCTATTTTGCCTCATTAAAGCCATTTAAATGTCATTGAGTCTATACCCAGGCAAGTAGCTGCCTCCTCTTATTAGAATGTAGACCCCTCCTTCTTGAACATAAAAACACAGCCCCAATGTTATGGTTAGCAAAAGAAACTATTCTGGCAACATGATCAAATTGAGTACCCTAAGACTCTGGGAATGTTCTACTTCTAAGGAAAAGGATTTTGTTCCATTTTTTCTGTTTATGGTTGTTAGTTGACTAAGATCGTATGAGGGTAACCGTAATAGGATACTAAAGAAAAGAGCATCATTTGTTGATTTTTGTTAGAGCATCACCTCAGGATTCTTATTTAATTTTATCTATAACTGAGATATATCTTCTATGAACTATCAAAATATTTCTAGGATTTAACCTTTGCAGCAAATACTCACAGCTATACACACACACACACACACACACACACACACACACTCACACACACACACACATACACACACAACTTCCCCCGTCATGTGAACCTTCCTTTTCAGTTTATCCTTACTGTCATAAAATGCTTAATCCAAGGGAATCCGAGCTAGATCATTCAGAGCGAAATGTTTACAAAGATCAAGAAAAGGAGACAATTAAGCATGAACAGCAAATGAACAGGATAAACACAATTCTCCTGGGTACATTTTATTCCAAAACACTTTCTGTGTCATATTTTCAAAGCTGCTGAAAATTGCATAAATTACAACCAAAACTTAACTGTTTTAGAAAGCAACACTAACACAAGAGAGTCACTGCCCCCTCAGAGTTCATAATTTTTAATTCCAGGCAACACATTAAAAGCCAGAAAACATCAAACATCAAGCTTGATACACACACACACACACACACACACACACACTTATAATCTAACTATAATAACTCTTCATCAATGCAAGGAAAACACCTAATACTTATTCTGTTATATGAAAACATTTCTATATCTAAGCATATTAAAATAATGGACAGGACCCTCAGTGTGAGAGAAAATCTCTGATTTGTTGGCAAACCCCCCATTCCGAGAAGGTAACAGCTGGTGGATGGCACTTCAGTTTGTGGATCCAAAGCAGGAAGCAACAGTACTGACACACCCTCTCCCCTATATGATCAGTATCATAGTTTAGCAGTGGGGAGAGCAAACTTGAAATAAAACAGACTCACAATCTAGATTACAACAAACCTGCAACTAAAGTATCTGATGGCAGACTCAAATTTGTGTTGGAAAAAAAGAGATGAACAGATTTGTAAACCAAAAACCACCTTGAGATGCCTTTTCACAATGACACCCATCAATGCTGACAGGAACATACAAAGGAAAAGGAAATAGCATGCTGGGTATTTTCTTGGATTGAGTCAATCTGGATAATCACACTGATTAGATGAATGGTTGTCAAAAAGTCAGTTTATACTCAAGAAGAAACAAATGTGATTTACTTAGATTTAGATTCTGATTAATTTAACTGAAGGAAATATGCTTTTTGTCTGCTTCTATTTATTTAAAAATCATACATGCAACATATGCAAACTGCAAACTTTCAGGTAGCAAAGAAAGCATAAAGTAAAAATTAAACATCCCCCTCTCCCCCAATACTATATCTCATCTAGTACACATCCCAAGTGACCAGCATTAATTTCTTAGACATTTCTACATGATAATTTATAAATTATATCTATGTAATATACATAATCACATTATATATAGTATTCTTCAATTTGCTTTTTTCATCTGGAAGAATATTATGACAGTTTTCCATATCAATGAACAAAGATATATGGTGTGATATTTCAAAGAATAATTGTAATGTTCTTTATGGATATTTGGGTCACTGCCATATTTTTCATAATCACAAACAATGCTGTAATGAATGTCCTATGAAGTCTTTTATGATATTCTGTACATGTAGGCTATATCCTGGCAAAGATTTGAAGATTCTCAAGAAAAAAAAGAAAATTTTCTCACCCTAACACAAACACATACACATATTCCTGTTTAAATCCAACTAGTCCATACAATTTCAGCTTTAAAATTATTTTCAAAGTCCCAGTTGGAAAAGGAATCAGGAGGTTGTGGGCTGCAGTGAGCTGTGATTGTGCCGCTACACTCCAGTTTGGGTGACAGAAGAAAATTCTGTCCATGGATATATACACACATACATACATATAGATAGATACCTATATACATAGATAGATACATAGATAGACACAGAGGTAGACAAGATAGATAGATGACTTATTTTCCAAGCTCTGATGCATCAACCAGAGTCCTGCTGTTCTCTACTCACATTATTTCCTGCTGGAGTGGAAATGTACAGAGTTTCTGTAATCTGTAGTCCTTAGCAGAAATAATATAACTAGACTATACTTATATTTAGAAATCTGCTCAATTTAGTTAACTCAGTAAAATGACTAATTGATTTGAAAAATGGGAAAATTCATTTTTCGTAGAATTAAGTAAGAGTTTAAACTGACCAGCCACTTGAGCCAAATCATTTAGTCTATATAGAACAATATGGATAACAGCCTGCATCTTCATAATGATGACATTCTATAGCAAATCCAACAGCATTGTCACACAAAAGGACACTGACCATCAACATTACACACACTAATAGATATTATTGTTATGTGTAATGTTATATAGATCATTATCACTCACCGTGTAATCCAAATATAGTAAAAGGACTTCTACTGATAGACAAGACAGAATAACAGGACCGGATATATTCTCCAGCATGAAACATCTAAAAATATTAGAAAGGCTAGGCGCTTTGGCTCACACATGTAATCCCAGCAATTTGGGAGACCAAGAAGAGAAGACTGCTTGAGCCCAGGAGTTCCAGACCAGCCTAGGCAACACAGCAAGATCTCATCTCTACAAAGAATCAAAAATATTAGCTAGGCAAGGTAGGGCATACCTGTAGTCCCAGCCAAGAAGGCTGAGATGGAAGAATTGTGTAAACCCAGGAGGTCAAGACTGTGGTGAGAAGTGACCATGCCATTGTACTCTAGCCTGGAGACACTAACTCAAAAATAAATAGGATAGATAGATGATAGATTAGATAGACAGACAGACAGATAGACAGATAGATAGATAGACAGATAGACAGACATTAGATAAAAAATATGACACAATAATTCTCAGATAGAGGACACCAGGCTATATAGAACAGTTTTCCCTGAGAGAAGAGAAACAAATAAAATGAGTCTTAGGATTGCTACATCTTAACTTCCTGGAGAGCTTTTTCATGTGGCAATGTAGAGAAGGGGAATGGAGGTGGATCTAGGTAGTCTCCTTTTGATGAGGAAATGGAGTATGGCATACAGAAATATCACTGGCAGAATACTGAAAGGAGAAAGCCATATAGAATAACTACAAGACCTACAGACAATATCCTCTTGTATTTTCTGCTTAGTACTGATCATCAGCATACACATATGATAAAACTATCTGAGGGGAAGCCAGACTCAGTGGCTAAACCTGTAATCCCAGCACTTTGGGACTGTAGTTCCGGCTACTTGGAAGACTGAGGAGGAAGGATCACCAGAGCCCAGCAAGTCGAGGCTGCGGTGACCGGGAGCATGCCACTTCCCTCCAGTCTGAGCGACAGAGTGAGACTCCAACTCAAAAAAAAAAAAAACAAAAAACTATCTGAGGGGAATAATATCTGGCAATCAAACATGACTGGGAAAAGTTTATGTTCCAATTAGCCAGAATTGAAAAATCTCATAAGTTATGGGTCATCAGAAAGCATACTCAAAGGGTATTAAACCCTAATAGGGAAAATTAGCCTAAGAATAAAGTCTGCTCTAGCATGGTTATCAAAGCTTAAAAAGCAAACCTCAAAAGGATCAAACTACTTCCCAGTAACTCCAAAGAACAAAAAGTCAAGATATTGATGGGAATACAAAAGTTCTCAGCCCCAACCTGACAAATTTCACAATGCTATTCAACCAGTAATTGCAATGCATGCTAAGATAAAGAAAATACAAGGAAAAAAAATGCTAAAAAAGAGAAAAATCAATCAATAGAAATACTTAGAAAGGACAGAGATAAGAAAATTAATAGACAAGGATATTAAATCTTTATAACTATATTCTGTTTGCTCATGTTGACAGAATAAAAATTGAGCATATTAAGCAAAGACATGAAAGATTTTTTTAAAAAATGAAACTTTTGAAACTGAGACTACAATACACAAAATTTTAAAATATAGTAGGTAGGATTGAAAAACAATTAGATAGGACATAAAAAATTAGTGAACTTGAAAACACAACAGAAACTATCCAAGATGAAATAGAGGAAAAGGACTGAAAAAAAAAAAAATGAACAGAGCATCAGTGAGCTGCAGGACAACTTTAAGCAAACCAACATGCATGCAGTGAAATCCCCAAAATGGAGGAGGGATAGAAAAATATTTGCAAAAACAACAGAAAAAAGTTTTCAAATTATATGAAAACTATGGACACACAGAACTAAGAAACCAAACAAGCCAGAAGCATGCCATATGACGAAAACTCTACCAAGGCAATTATCATCAAATTACTTAAAAACAGTGATAAAGAGAGACTTAAAAGTAGCTAGAGAAAAATTGTACCCTATGTAACAAAGATAAAAAATGACAGCAGACATCTCTATAGAAAATGCAAGCCATAAGACAGTGAAGGGATATATCTAAATTACTGAAAGAAAAAAATCCTGTCAACCTAGAAATCTACATTAAGTAAAATAAATTTCAAAAACAAAGGTGAAATGAAGATTTCTTCAGATATAAAGACTTTTCAGATACACAAATACTGAAAGTATTCACTTTCAGCAGAACTACAATATAAGAAATATGAAAGGCAGTTTTTCAGACAAATAAAATTGTACTAGATGAAAATATGCATGAAGACAAAGGAATGAAGAACACTGAAAATGATAAGTATGTTAATGGATATGCCACCTTTTTCCCATTTTTGAAATCTTTTTAAAAGATAACTGACTATTACAGCAAAAGAAACAATCAACAGAGTAAAGAGACAACTTGTAGGGTAGAATTAAATATTTGCAAACTATTCATTCAATAAGGAATTAATATACAGAATATACAAGGAACACAACTCAATAGCAAAACAACAACAACAACAACAGATAATCATATTTAAGAATGGGCAAAGGATCTGACAAAACATTTCCCAAATGAAGCCACAAAATGGCCAACAAGTATATGACAAAATTCTCAACATCAGTAATCACCAGGGAAATAAAAATCAAAACCACAAATGAGATATCACTTTGCCCAAGTTAGAATGACTATTATCAAAAAGACAGCAAACAAACAAAAAAAACCAAATGCTGTCAAGGATGTGGAGAAAAGGGAACTCTTATACTCTGGGGTGTTAATGTAAATTAGTTAAGCCATTATGGAAAACAGTATGGAGGTTTCTCAAAAAACTAAAAATAGATCTACCATATTAGTGAGCAATCCCACTAATGGTTATTTATCCAAAAGAAAGGAAATAGCCAGGCTCAGTGACTCAGTCTGTAATACCACACTTTGGGAGGCTGAGGTGAGTGGACTGCCTGAGCCCGCGGGTTTGAAACCTGCCTGGGCAACTTGGCAAGACCTCATCTCTACAATAAATCAAAAACTAGCTGGGCATGGTAGCGCACACCTGTAGTTCCAGCTACTTGGAAGGCTGAGGCGGAAAGATCACCAGAGCCCAGCAGGTCGAGACTGCGGTGCTGCACTCCAGTCCGGGCGACAGAGTGAGACTCCAACTCAAAAAAAAAAAAAAAGAAAAGAAAAGAAAGGAAATAAGTATATCAAAGAGATACCTAAACACCTGTGTTTATTGCAGCACTATTCACAATAGCCAAGGTATGGAGTTAACCTAAATATCCATCCACAGGTAAAAAGATAAAGAAAATGTGGTATATCTACACAATGGAATATTTACCCATAAACCTGAATAAAATTTTGTAATTCATGGTATAATGTAGACCAAACTGAAGGATGCTATGTTAAGTAGAATAATCAAACTTTTGAAACTGAGACTACATGAAATTTTAAAATATAGTTAGACAAAAAAACATAAATACTGCATGTTCTTACATATACGTAAAAACCCACCCCAAAAAATGAGTTCATAGAGGCTGTGAAGTATAGAGGGGAGGGGAGAATAGAGAGAGGTTGGTTATTGGATGCCAAAGTATAGCTAGAAAAGAGAAATAAGTTTTAGGGTTTTATAGCCCTATGGAGTAAATATAGTTAGCATAATTTATTGTATATGTCTAAAATCTAGAAGAGAAGATTCTGAATGTTCCAAACACAAAGATATGGCAAATATTTGAGGTGATGGGTAATCCAATTAACCTGACTTGATCATTACATATTGTATGCATGTATCAAAGTATCACCCTGTACCTCATAAATACGTACAGTTATTATGTGTCAACTAAAATTTAAAAAAAATATAACGGACCATTTAAAGCAAAATGTATACCAATGTATTGTGGGGTTTACAACATATATAAACATAAATGGTAGGACAAAAATAGCACATAGGACAAAAGGAGAAAAATGTAAATATATTGTTTTTAAGGTTTTTTATATATACATAAACTACTATGTTATTTATTGAAGGACAGACTAGGAGAATTTAAATGTGCACATTATAAACAATGACTAAAAAAACTTATAATTAATAAGCCAAAAATATAAAACAAACAACAAGATGATAGATTTAAACCAAGGCATACCAATATTTATGTTAAATGTAAATGGTCTAAATATACCAATTAAAAATCCTACTTTCCATATTATACCAGATTGGATTTTAAAAACCAACGCTAAACTATATGCTAACTACAGTTAATCCCCTTTAGATATAAAAACACAAAAATGTCCAAAGTAAAAGAATGATACAATATTAATATACAATAGTTATACTAATATAAGAAAATTAGAGTGGCTATATTATCATCAAAGTAGATTTCAGAGAAAATAATATTATCAAGAATAAAGAGGGTTTCATTATGATCAAAAGATTGATTCATCAAAAGAACATGCTTATCCTGGACATTTGTGTACCTAATAACAAAGATTCAAAATACATGAAGCAGAAACTATAGTGCAGCAGGGGCCCTTCTAAAATGCAGGAGGAATACTACGCAGCCATAAAAAAGAACGAAATCATGAATTTCACAGCAACCTGGATGGAACTAGAGTCCATAATACTGAGTGACCTCTCACAGAAACAAAAAACTAAGTATCACATGTTCTCACTCATATAGTAGACCTTGATCATCCAATGTATTACCTCAAGAAATGGACTGCCCGGGGTGGTAATTGTGGGGAGGGGTGGGAGGGATAGGGGAAGGGATTAATGGCAGTAAATACCTGTCTGGGGATGGGGGGACACTTCTTATCAACAAGGGTGCCTGAATGAGACATATTTGTGTACCTAACCCTTAACTGTACCCCTCAATATCACAATAAAAAAA
>CAUYQG010190715.1:0-16349 GCA_963574415.1 Tarsius wallacei | reverse complement strand
GCTATTTAACAAAAAGTCTTATTTTATTGATTGTGGCAAAATATACATAAAAATTTGCATGTTAACCACTCTTTTTTTTTTTTTTTTTTTTTGAGTTGAAGTCTCACTCTGTCACCCAGACTGGAGTGCAGTGGCTGCTCCCGGCCACCGCAGCCTCGACCTGCTGGGCTCCCGTGATCCTTCCGCCTCAGCCTTCCAAGTAGCTGGAACTACAGGCGCGCGCTACCACGCCTGGCTGATATTTTGATTTATTGTAGAGATGAGGTCTCACCAAGTTGCCCAGGTGGGTCTCAAACCCTCGGGCTCAGGCAATCCACTCACCTCAGCCTCCCCAAGTGAGGGATTACAGGCTGAGCCACCGAGCCTGGCAGTTAACCACTCTTAAAAGTACAGTTTAGTGACTTTGAGGACATTCACATTTTCTTTTTATGAACTCATTTATTTTAGTTGATGAACAAAAACTGTATATATTTACTATGTACATGTGCCAAAGATATTTAAATCAAGAAAAACTAAATGTATATTTCAATCGACAACTATATTTCATTTCAGTAAAGAATATTAGTTGGAGGTTTTTTTAGTTCTTGCTTTTATTTGCCTTTATTATTATCTACCACCATGAATCAACCGCATCACCTGGGAACTTGAGAGAATGCTGACTCTCTAACCCCACAGAGACCTGTTGAATCAGAAACTACAAAAGTTGAACAAGCAATATGTGTTTCCATTGTCCCTGTTTGTTGCAGACAAATACTAAAGTTTGAGAAAAACTGGACTAAGTGATTATCCACTTTGTAAAGGAGCTTTACATTCCAGAGAGGAAGACATAAGCAAATAGACACCCAGCCAATAATGGAAGTTCAAAGCATTACTACTGAAAGAAGATAGTGTGGAAGAAAACAAAATCTTCCTAATCTGTTGTAGGTAGAATTAATTTACTAATCAATTTCAGTAAATATAATAGTAATGACCATTTACAGACTGTTATTGCTCATTTTTCAAAGAAGCATTCAGTTCACAGATGAGAAGGCTCAAAGGAATTAAAATTACATCAATTATCAAAGTAAAATATCCAAAAATACAAGCAGTGGCTAAAACCCATCGCCCCTTCCCCACCTACCTCTCCCAGTACTACATTCTTTCGGACAGATTTCAGTGCTTTCTATGAGGACAAGCTTACTGCAACCTACAAAGACAACTTAACAGAGCTGATCAGAATAAATGAGACATTTGTTTGAGGATGGTTTTTGATTACATTAAAGTAAACATATGATTAGGCTGTTCTTTTGTTTTTCAACACACTTCATTTTCTCCTGATTGTCCTAAATCCTTAAAATTTCCCCATAAAAGATCTAATGTACAAATCCCCCAAATGGTCATTGTTTGCTTGTCATTATTGCAAACTAGATCTCTTAGGAATATAACAGACACTTTTGAAGAAAGTGAAGAAATCTCTGGGATTTTCCTCTCTCTCAAAAACAATGCATCAACATACATATAAATATGTGTTCAACTAAGACTGTTCATAAACAGGCAGACTTGTCTTTTGGCTAGGACAATTGTTGAGTACCCTGGGCATAGTGCCTGGGAGGGTGGAGAACTCCACACCTTACAGTTCTTCTATTAATATCACTAGAATTGAATTGATTTTTTTTCTTTAATGATATTCCAAAGGGCCCATGCTATTAGAATACAGGATTTTTTTTGGTGGATCCAAAACTGATTCAGGTTATTCTACTTTTATACTGCCTCTGGTAACATCCTTGTTTGTTTGTTCACACTCTTTCCTCTTGAATGAGTTATTAGAAAAAGGAATTTGTCTTGACACGTACTCTTTGTATCCTTAACTTCACCCACGTTAAGTGCATTTACATTATACTGAATGAATATTACATAAAATATCTTAATTCCTGTTATAAAATTATTGTAAAAAATTAACCTTGAAATTTATATTATTACATTCCCAATATTCCACTTCTGCCTTAAGATTTGATGGATATAAAACACAAATAGAAAATGGTTATTATGTTCTGGTCATTTAATCACTCATTTCACCTTTGTATCAATATGATGTAGGTACTAGTGCCATCTTCATTCTACCAGTAAGGATACTGAGACTCAGAATAGTTTTGTAAACAGTCCAAGATTTTTCAATCATTAAACAGCATAGCTAAAATTTAAACTCAACAGACTTGAGCTAGAATTCATGGAGATTCTGGATGAACAATCAGTTTTAGAATTCTGCCAATATAAAATTCTCTTGTTGCATGCAGAGTCAGAACTGAACATTGGTTGGATTATTGCTATTTATTTATTTAAATCTAAAAATTTGTAACAGTTGAGAAAGCAATTAAGTAACTTTTGACTAATGTTCCATTAATAAAATATTTATTATTATAGTTAAATAATTACTTCATGTATTTAAAATACTGATATACTTTCTCATAATCATAACATTTAACTTTCATATTAATGTATAATATATATTTTAAATGTTGCTTATAAACTTTTATTAGAAATAATGGAATTGAAACGTAGCCTGGAAATTCCAATGCCAGAATGATTTGTAATCTTCTATAAATTACATAACAAGGACTAACAGTTGAATCCATTCACAAAATGGTCAATGTGATAGTTCTATTGCAGACACTTTCACAATCAATTCAGCCCAATGAGAAAAGACCCATCAATCAATCAGCCAGACATTAAATCAAAACGCACAATGAAAAATCTATCAAAACGAGGATCTGAAAGGAATTGAACTTTGATTACTTGAACACCAAGGTGCATGAGGTTTGAGAGCTGAGTTGCATCTTTGTCAAATAAAAGGTGAAGCTACTTCTTTTTCTATTAACTGGGCTGCCCCAGGTTATTCAGAGTGGAGTTTGTATCGACCAATCAATTTTCTAAAAATCAATAATTTCTTCCCAAATGTTTTCATATAATCAAGTGTGTTGAAATAAGAAAGTATAATACGTATTTTGTTTTAAAAAGCATTTCTCCAAGTATTTGCTACACATTTTTTAAAAGTACAAATTACCAAATGTCAGCATTAAATCAGAAACAAATTGTATGGGCAAAATTGATTTCTGACATTCTCATTTAGCCTAAATTTAAGTAGCAGAGTGTGTGCTTTCTCATCTGAGATTCTAAAACAGTCTCACGAGCTTTATTACAAGTTGCACAGCTTTAGAAATATATTTTTCACCTTTTTAAAGCTCACTAAACAGTAAAAAATAGTTTTGTTTGTTTTTGTTTTGTTTTGTTTTCCAGTTAGAGACTACTTTGTTCTCAATTAGCTAGTAAGGCCCACAAACATTTTAAAGTATCTGACTGAATATCACTTGATATCTACACTTTATAGTGAATGCCTTGGATCTTACTCAGATGCCCAGCATATCCACATTGTGTGTGTGTGTGTGTGTGTGTGTGTGTGTGTGTGTGTGTGTGTATGTATTCAGCCAGGAACAATGATTCTAACAGAAATGATCCAGTACAGAGGGTATCTACAAAATCAATTAAAGCCTTGTCCTTCCTTCTATTTTTTTTTTTTTTTTGCCCTTCTCCCATTGATTTTGGCAGACATTTCCTTCTATGTATTTTCCAATGGAGAGTATTCTTATTCACCCCAGACCACAGAAGTAGTTTGAAAATTTCATTTCCTACATCCTACTAAACTTGCCTTGTGTTTCTCTATTACTGCTCTGAAAGCACACTAGGGAAGGGAGAGTGCTTGGGAGAAAACATTGATGCAAGGTAGCTACCCAAGTTCGGAGCTACAAAAGAAGTGAATTATAGTTACCCACAAGCAAAAGCCATAGTACAGCCCTTTCTTTGCCTTGGTTATTACCCAAATGTCCAACATCTGCATTTTGGCCGTGCCTCCATTGATTTTATATTTTTGACATGTTTGTATTCTGAAAACTTCTTCCTTGGGAAAATTCTGGATTTTGTATCCTGACACATGAGCAAGTGGCCTGTCTTGTTCTCCACTTTGGCCTGTGGTGAGACATTGTATTTTGTTACCTATTCGACTACTGATTCTCCAGATGCCAGGTCTCCAATCTCTCTGGATCATCAATAAAGGGGTGGGCTCCTCTGAGCGAGCACTGCCTTCAATTTTTGTAATTACTTATTTACCAAACAGTCTTCCTTCTCAGAACTAGAGAATAATTAAGATGACCTCTTTGTGTCCTTTGAATCTCTGGAATAGAGCTAAAGACATAGAAAAGAAGTAAACATACTTAATTCTATGCCTTTTTTTTTTTCTGGCGGTTCTATTTTTAGCCCTAGACATGAGCTTTTAGGGAAAGCTAAGATTAGTTTTTAATTTATAGATGACTTTTACAAAAATTGTAAATGTATGTGTTTAAGAAAACAGTAACTTTTGCAAGTCTCTCCTAGTTACCTGGATAGCTAAGTGAATATATATATACTCTTGAGGTGAATTGTTCACTTTCTTGCAAAAACAGTTTTTGTGGATGCAGTAGTTTGCATTCCCTAGAAACCTAGGAATCACCTGACTGCAATAAAGGCCTCCACAGACTCGGGTATGAGAAAATAAACATTAGACACCTGGGCTGTAATTGAGATGGATCCTTGTATTTTAACTTCTTTCCTGTTTTACACAATGGAAAATAGAATAAAAGAAATATATATATATAAATTCTAATAACACAAGTAAAATCATCAAGGCGCATATAAGTTTCTTGGTCTAAAACCAAAGTAGACTAAATAGCCTTTGCCAAGATCTTGAGTTCCTGAAGCATCAAGTTGAGTTTCAGCCTTGAAGTAGAATTTACAAAGGACCAGTTAGAGGTCACTTGAAAGAAATACTGAGCCAAAATATTTTCCCTCTGTCACATCCAAAGCCTGGGAGAGAAGAGGAGCCTATCATCAAGCAAAGCTGCACTCAGCTAATCTGCCCTCATTCTGGCACAGACACCTGACATTCAATCTACAGCTTCCCAGACATCAAATCCAGTCATTCTACACTCTCACAGTGGCATCTAACAGAGTTACACAGGATTTTCAAGAGCCCTCCCTATGAGGAGTGAGAGCATGTCTTCTCATTGGTTCCTCACTGTGCCACTTATATATTGCTTGGCTTTGGGAAAATTCCAGACTCTCTGTGTTTCAGAGTCTCCAACAGCAAAATAAGAGTAGTAATATTACCAACCTCACAGATAACTTAATAAATGTAGAGCATTTCAAACAAGACCATAGCAAGAATAATTTCAATAAATATTAAGCATCATTGGTTTAGTGTCTTAATCTTTTTAGAGCACCCAGCAAATATCAATGATTATATTACTACAAAACTGTGTAAAATTCTTTGATATTGACACACTGATCAAAATAAGCATTTACTTCTCAGAGAATTGAAGTCAGTGTTATTTGCCCAAGTGAGGAGAGGTACCAAATGGTGGAAATAAGACCAACTGTCTCTATATTTAATCCAGTTCTCTTTCCAGAGTATCTTGTTTAATCAGCATATTAGAAATTTCCTGCAGTTGCCTAGGAAAGCAAATCTGTGAGAGTCCCCACAGTTTCACACTTTTGATTCTGGGGTGTCAGACTGCCAGTAAGAGGAAGAGTATAGGTTCGCTATTTATTGTGGATTAGTAGTGGTAGCACCAATTGTAGTAGTGTTAGTAGGAGGTGTAAGCTATCTTACTGAGCCCCAGGCAACACGTTCTTTATGCATTTCACAGTTGATGTTCAAAACAATCTTTTGAGGTATACACTATTATTAGTTATCAAATAAGGATCTGAAGTTTAGGAAGGTTAAGTAATTTATTCCAAATCAGATCTGGGTCTTCATAAGTTTTCTTATTTTCAAAAGGTCTTGATAAGGTTCCTTATTTCCCAAATCTACATTTTTTTTCACAGATATGAAAATCTCAGGAAATAAAAAACAATGTCCAAAGGCAGAAATTTGACTAATTTGTACATCTTTTCTTAAAATCATGAAATTTACATTTGAAAGAAACTTAAAGAATCATATGATTCTTAACCATTTATTTGGTAAAATAGAAAACAGAGATTCAGAGAAGTTGAGACAGTTGTCTATAAATGAAGGTCAGGCATCTAATTAGTAGGAAAAGCAAAATTAAAATATTCTATCTTCATATTTAAGTCTTCCTTTACTATTACATTTCCCCCCTCCATTTCCCTCTTGAATAAACCTTCGTATTTCTGTAGAAAACCATCTTTTTCTTTTCTTAATTCTCAAGAAATATGTCTCTAGGTATAACTAAGTCAGTCCAAACCAAAGTAAATGTCTTACTTCTGGATTGATGCTCCGAATTTCTTCTTTGACTCAAAGACTTCTTCTGCCTCTCATTAGCATCTGTGTGCAATGCAAAATCCCCTTCAAGACTGTTTACTAGACGCATCTTTATATGTCAGCCCTCAAATATAAAGCTCCAATCCAGATTCAGAAACATCTCAAAGTTTCTTAAATATCCACATCATAGGTGTGCAAGATAAATTTCAAAATAACTGTTAGTTTCAGAAGACAGGTTTCTTGAAATTAGAAATAATTCTATCATATTTTATCAGTTAAACACTGAAAACAGACAACTAATACAGGTTCCTAACACCTTCACATGCAAATATAGGTAGATAAATGTCACTATATATAAACTCTAGAAATTATCCACAGGAAAAGCAACATCATAAATGTAATGAAAAGAATAAAAGATTATTCTCTTTTGGAAATGGTCAGTGTGTAATTTAGACTATAAGACCTTTCCTATATTAGGAATATGAACAAAATTGTTTTGTTCAAAAAGAAGAAACAAATAGTTTATTCTTCCAGAGGGAAAAGGAGAGAGAGGATAAACCAAAATCATGGGGGATAATGCCAGTTGGATGGCATAAGGCTTCATGCTAGAATACTGGACAATTCCCCTATGTGTCTCAGGATGCCACGCCCCGTAGGATCACCCCCACAAAAGTAAAAAGAAACTAGCATCTATTCTCCATTTTTCTTATATGTTCCTTAATCTTACTTTCCCTGTCTTTTCTTTCAGTCATAAATTCTCATTTATAACCTTCATATCTGCTGTTTTCTTTCAGTATCAATCTGATCACAAAATGAATCAAGATTACCAAACCTAAGAATACCTCCTCAACAGTGATTCCTCTCCAGCTAATATTCTGCAAACTAATACAATTATTGTGGGTAATTGGTTCTGGACATAAAATATAAAATATATAGATTCCTCATCAAAATTAACATGTGACAGAACAGTGGAATATGGGAACATGGAGGCATAAACGAACAAGTATCACTAGCTTACAGAATTTGTGGGACCTTCTCTGAACTGCTAAGAAGTTACGGTGTTGAGACATGAACAGTTCCCTAAGAAACAGATACAGCTTCTTAGAGAAGTAAGAAGCTTCCCTTTAAGTGTTGCCCCCCAATTCCTAGAAGTTTCTGTTCATTGAAAACTCATTTAATTAATCAGAAATAGCCTCGGATATGAGCTCTAGAAACAGATACTCTAAATTTGAATACTGATTCTGCCACTATTACTTGGTTAATATTCTTAAGCTCTCTGTACTTCTGTAAAATGTAATAATTAATGGTTTCTTCATTTTAAGGTTATTTTGAGTACTAACCAAACCCACACAGTACATTCATAAGAGTGTCTGGCACAGAATATACTAGATATTTGTTAGTTATTATCATCAATAACAAATTTTCCAATAACCATTATTTTTATTCCAATAACCTAGTCCCTTTTTTCAATTTCTGCGACATGACATTGTGGACTCAAATGTCCTTTGTGAAATGTTCTTTTTCTTTGGTATGTTCCCATATTCCACTGTTCTGTCACATGTTAATTTTGATGAGGAAGCTATATATTTTATTTCCAGAAACAATTACCCACAATAATTGTATGAGTTTGCAGAATATTAGCTGGAGAGGAATCACTGTTGAGGAGGTATTTTTTGGTTCGATGATCTTAATTCATTTTGTGATCAGATTGCTACTGAAAGAAAACAACAGATATGAAGGTTATAAATGAGAATTTACATGTTTACCCTACCACTGGCAATTTGGCATATAGGTGTTCAGGCCTCACCACATTATATCAATGTTCTAACTAGAACATAACCCATTTGATGACAGATTATCCTCTGATTACACACTTTAGCCTACTCAGTTGTATCACATGGCTACCATATTATTGACCTTCCGGTGTTCTGCCTCCTTATCTACCCTAGATAATCTAAGTATAACTTCTTCCCCATCCTATCTTTGCACTCTCAAATTGCTATGTGTCTCCATTTGGGTCATTAACAATATAGTAATGTCAGTTGGGAGAATTGTCACATTGCTATGTCCTCTAGGATCACCCTCACAAGAGTAAAAAAGAAACTAGTATCTGTCCTCCAATTTTCTTATATATTCCTTAATATCACTTTCCCTGTCACATTCTTTCAGTTATAAATTCTCATTTATAACCTTCACATCTGCTATTTTCTTTCTGTATCAATGAGATCACAAAATGAATCCACATCACCAAACCTAAGAATACTTCCTCAACAGTGACTCTCCTGCTAATATTTTACCATTATATTTTTCAAAAGTGGATTTCATTCACTTTCTTCACCTACAAATGACTCAACACCTTAAAATCTGACTACTATTTCAATAACTCTTTAAAGTCCATAAGAAAAAGGCCCTTTGTGTGTGTGTGTGTGCGCGCACGCACACACGCGTAAATGAGTACCAATATACACACATTTTCTAGTCCCTTATTTTTCAATATCTGTGACATAACATTGTGGACTCAAATGTCCTTTTTGAAAAGCTCTTTTTCTTTGGCATCTATGACATGGCACACTTTTCTCCCGCTTTCTGACTTTTTTACTTAGACTTCAGAGTAATTAGTTTATTGCAAATCTGCTCATTATCTTGTATATATAATTAATTCCTATTATGATACCTTCATTATCTTTTTTAGGTCAACATTTATTATTTGTTTAATTAATCCATATATTTTCAGCTTAGTCAATAAAAAGGTTTGATATGACTATTTACCACTAAGTACATTTTGTTTGACACATTTATTACTCTATTTAGTCTTCTCCTAAAATTAGAGGTGTGTATTACCTACACTGTGTGTGGTTAATGGCCTGGGAACCCTGTGGGAGACATGACCTTGTTTTTCAGAACACGGTCTGGGAGCCCTGTGGGAGACATAACCCAGGATCCTGATGGTTTCCATCTTGAATGCTGACTCTGGAATCCTAGTTCCAGATACCACTGAGCATCTCTCACAGGCATTTTAAGAAGTACCTAGGTCACTAGAAGACCTGGTGTGGCTGATAAGACATTCACCTCCACTGGAATCAGTGATGGCTGAATTTTAACGTGTGTGCATGTTTAAAGATTTTAAGAATGTAAGTGACTTTTCCATTTGCCTTGGAACATAAGGAAAATTAAATGAATCTATATCATACATTGTCAAAGGCAGGATTCTCACAGAAACAAAACCTTTGCCAAATCTTAATGACAGAACATTAGGTCTAATTTCATCATTTTACCTCAAAAGAGAGATAAATTATCTAAGTTTCTATTGTTAGTCAATATTCTAGATAATAACTAGATTCTAGTTCAGTGTTGCTATAATTAAATAAGAGTGAAAGTGAATTTTAATTATAATTTAAATATTCCTAAAAATTTAATTTTTCCTGAAAGTGAGTGTTATAATAATTCTTAAGCATTATTTTATGATGTTTCTAGTCTAACAAATTTATTTCATTTAAAGACACCATTGATATTTTATGATGTTCAAGGGACTACAGTTTATATATAACTAGCTACTCTTCATACCTCTTTTAATTTAATATACAAATATACAGAACACAGGAAGTAATTCAGAAGAAAACATATATATGACAATTGGAATTTGAGTTAGCCTGCCATAAAAATACAAGTAAAAAATTCCCATACTCACAGTAGAGATTAAGTAAAAACTCCACAATAAAAGTCAGTAGAAGTGAAGTGGGCAGTGATACTAGCATCACTTAGTTAAGAAAAGCCATAATAGATGAGGATAAAATTTGCATGAGTTACCCTGCAATCACAAATCAGGTGGGTGGTATGCATTGTCTAGAAGAGGCATAACAGCTTGGTGATATAAGTATTTCTTTATGATATTATAATTGATCAAAGTAACCAATAATATTGTCATTAACAAGACTTGGTCTGAAAACCCTGTACATTTTTCTGAATTTTACAGAAAAATTCAGGCATATTGCTTTTTCATAAATTTTCCTTTAATGAAATACGAAGACATAAAGGGATACGAAGGGGATGCCTTGATGTTCAGAGCAGTTTTTGAATGACAAGGATAAAAAGTATCTTTCTGGGCTACTTTAAAATTGAATGTTGCTTCAGTTGGTATTCTGAGAAAAGTGAGTGACATGGTTGTTAGGACTACGGTTGCCAGGTGCCAGCGCAGGACCTACTCTTGGAGAGGATCAGAGGGCACACCTGAAGGAAAAGAAGACTTTTCTCAGAAAGTAATTGATGCGCTCATAGATCTCACATTTGTTTAAGCTCTTGGTAACAGAAATAAAGGGCTGAAGCTCTGTGTGTGGAAGGGATTCCTTTGTCATTTTGAAGAATAATAAATATGTTTCAATTAGCCTTTGGGGAGAAAGATCATAACAGTAAAACATGTTTGAATCTTATATAAAAATCTTGACGCCTCATAGTCAAATCCAATTGTTGGACTTCTTGGGTATTTGTGTCATTAGCAGCAGCTCTTGCTAGAACCTGAATGACACTAGTTTTTATTAGGTCCTGAGAACTGAGAGAAATTGGGCCTCATTGGTGACTCTGAGTTTCCTAATTCTGTGGAGATACATTAGCCCACTTTGAGAAAACCTGGTTAGCTGTTAGGAAGTTTCTGTTGGATAATGATTTCAATTGGCTACAGCTAGAGATGATTTGCACTGAAAATAGTCACTGAACCTGGATCCTGGTAGAATAATTTTGGAAAGTTAAAAGAAGAAACTTTTTGTTTTTTAAAATAAATTATCTACATCTAAAAAGATCATTTACCCAACTACAGGATTTGGTAGTCAGCAGAAGATGGATTCGATTTCTTTTTCTTTGATGAATTGGCTCAGTGTTTTTATATATGTTGTGGATAAAAACATTCAGGCAGTGATGTAAATAATTCTTCCAGAAAGGAGCCTTTTTAAACAAAAAAAGATACAACAATGAAGGTATAATTGGCTACATTCTGCTTTTACAAATTGCTATGTAGGAATATTTTCAATGAAGTAATATGTATATACTTTATGTATATATATATACCAGAATTATATTTTGGAGAGCGAGCCCCTATAGTAGGTAAGTGTTCTTGGAACCCATTGACATCAGTGTACAAGCTAGGGGTGTTGTGAGAGATGTTTATTTTCAGTGAATTTTGGTGGGAGAGATTCATTCAATGCATTTGCCCATTTCATGATGGGTGATCCACCAGTGCAACTGCCCACACTGCACTTAATGTTCAGCAGTTTTTGACCAAAAACTGCATGACCTCTGTGTCCCACCCTCCGTATTCACCCACTCTAATTCCAGGCAACTCTTTTGTTTCCCTGGATGAAAAAGTCCTCAAAAGGAAATGTTTTGCCAATGTGGTAAAAGTGAAACAAAAAGCCAAAAACACTAAAAGTCATCAAAATTGACAAGTTCAAAAACTTTTGAGCAGCGGAAAAAGCATCTCAATAGGTATATTACATTAAATGAAGAGTACTTCGAAGGTGACAGAAGTTTAAACATGTAAGTATAAATACGTAGTTTTTTATAAATAAATTACAGGTTTTATTGGGCCTCCATATAAATATACATATTTGAGTTTGGGTCTCTGTCACAAAAGCTGGTGTGCAGTGGCATGATCATGGCTCACTACAGCCTCGACTTCCTGAGCACAGGTAGGTGATCATTCTACCTCAGTCTCCCGAGTAGCTGGAACTACAGGCATGTGCCACCATGCCTGGCAAGTTTTTTTTTTTTGGCAGAGAATAGCTCTCCTTATGTTGCTCAGCCTGGTCTCAAATTTCTGGGGTCAGGCAATCCTCCTGCCTCAACCTCTCAATGTGCTATGATTACACGCCTAAGTTGTATGAGCTCCATTCAAGTATTCATCAATTTAAACTAAATCCTGAATAGATTAGAAAATGCATACATTTTTGCGTTGTTCTCAGTTCTACAACTTTGCTTGTGATTCTTTAAAATATTTTTAAGCTGCTGAATTTTATTTAGAATACCCCATATACTATATTTATTTATAAATATATTCCGGGTTTTATTGGGCCTCCATATAAATATACATATTTGAGAAGCTATATATTTAAATTTGTAATATTGGAGGATGAACATTATCCTCCTTACGATCAGACACAATATTTTATAATAAAATAACTTTCCCAATAGCAATGTGGCATAATAAAAATAATAATAATAAAACATTTTAACCTAGAGAAACTATTTCCTAGTGCCGTTATCTTCTCCCATTTGGAAAGCAACTACGTCAACACAAAGTATTAATTTATTATTCAGTTTATTGAAATATATATTCTTTAATTTAAATATGTATAATTAATGATTGACAAATTAAGGTGATCATTGAAATAATTATAATTTTTAAAACTTTTGTGTGAAGAGTATAGAATGACATCTTAAAAACAGCCAATGCTGGAAATAAACAAATTTGTTCTTTGCTCTCTTTTTTCTTTTTTAACTTTTTTCAATTCTATCTTTATAAACTTATGGTTTACTTTGTTAAAAAATAATGACCTTGTATGAAAAATATGAAAAATAGCTATATTTAATAGTTTTATTAAAAATAAAAGTTATAAATGTAATTTCAGAAAATCTTACATTTATAAATATAGACTTATTCTAAGTTGGTCTCACATATATTTATATATTTCATATTTGAAATTATCCCTACATCTTTTTTTTAAATTAGAGATTGTGATTTATATGATTCTGGACAGGCAGTGTGGCTGTGTGCAGCTCAATATATTGTTTGCCTTCCAAGAGCACCCAGCCCTTGGTCCACCTGTGCAGCCCAGGGAGATGGAAGGGAGGGTGATTTTGATCATTTGTACAAAGGCACAGTTTGAGCTGATGGGGACTTCTGTGAACAACGAATTCCTCTATATTGATATGCACTTTTAAAAGCAACTTACATAAAACTATTTCTAGAATTTAGAGACCTATTTTGGTACAAAAATTTCCAATTTGCTTTGGGAGATGTAAATCTAGAGAACAGAAATTCAATGGAAACAACAGTATTGGGTGGAGTGTTAGGGGCAGTGGACAGTGGGAAAGGAAATTCGCCACTTTAAGTTGCAGATAGTAACAAGGCTTTGAAAAGTAGTTTTAATGAACAAACATCATTTAAGACACAGAAAAAAATTACAACTGAAAATTGATGGAAGAAGGAATGATTCTGCATTTAAATAGCCCTAGCTTAGGGCTTAACAATTGTTTTAATCAGTTTAATTAAAAGCAAATTATATATGTGTAGGATGACATTTGTCAAAATGAGTACATTATCCGGATAATACCTGCAAATGCTAAAAATATAATCCTTTAGATATGAATGTAGGATGTGAAAGGGGAGAATTGGGAACAAGTACAATTGAATCTGCTGTCACCTCCTCACACCCACTTGTCCCAGAAAGACTTTATCTACTGAAAAAGAATGGATCTCTGTTGAGCTGCTATTTAAATTCATTTTCTAAAAGGTATACATTTAAAGGTGATTTTTAATGTCATGTACAGAGGGTAGAATAAAATATTAGTCTCATGCACACTTACAGATATGGATTTGATGGAAATTATGTTTAACATAATGAGGATTATATTAAAAATATCACTTATGCATACTATTACTATTCTAATATTTCTAAGTCATTTTCATACTTATTACCAACATGTTTTCTTTATATTTTCAACCTAGTTGAAATGCTGAGGATGGTAAGCATTTGTCCATATGCCTATTTCCAATTTGTCTGGCTCATTCCATATTTCTTTTTAGAATTTTCCATTATTATAGGCATCACACAAAATGTAAAATTAGTGCACCATAGTGTATTGTATGCTATGCTTGCTAACACACAATCTCTACAGAAGGTATAAATAAAAATTGATTAGGAAGCATTTTACCTACCATCTGGAAGTCCAATATCAGGCTTCAATGAATATCCTTTAAAACTTACAGACTCTAATATCCTGGCTCTTTATGATAATATTCTAAGGGCAGATCTAGTTCATAGTTTTACTTTTTTTTCCTTTAACTCTATTAACCTATTGCAGTTTTGATTTCAATTACCTTGTAATGCATATAAAAATAAATTACAGAGAGAAAATATTACAGAAAGGTTTAACAAGTTAATGGTAAATTAAATGCATGTTCTTCTTCGTTATGCAAATTTGCAGTGCTGTGGAACATTTAGCACTCTCTCCTGGATAGCACTCAACATTTTATATGCAGATAAGTCAACAGCTCTAGTGAACTTTTGCCTTACCCATGCATTAATACAAGAAATACATACTGGAGTTTTTCCAATTGTTTTACAAGTTTATAGATAGGGTAAAAGCCAATTCATGACTGTATACAGAACATTCATTTCTAGTCATGTCAATAAAGATGTTCCTCCTGAAAAAGAGGATTGTCCTCAGTGATGAGAAAAAAAAATTCTAATTTTGGTTTAAATTTGAAGTTTTAAAATTCATTTAATTATTTCCCATTAAGAAAGTAAGACCATTGAGCAAACAAACAAGTATAGTTTTCCTATCATAATTAATAAGTGCCACATTCTTATCTTGTAACAGTTCCCACTTCTCTATTTTAATTTTGGCAATATCAAAACATAAAAAATCAGTTTCTATTTATTAAAGTTATCAAAGCTTATTATCATCAAATTGGTTTATTGATTTAGAGTAGATGCAAAATCATTTTATACTTCTGTTATCAATTTGAAAAATGTTGGTTCTAAATCGCCTTAAAGCACATAACTTTACATTTCCTGAATACTTTCCACTGATTTCTTAAAGTTTAAACTCAAAATCTTCCAAGGAAATTCAAATACCTTGCAAGTATACTAATAAAAGTTAGTATATCCCAAGGTAAATGTAGGACAGAAAGTACATTTCTTTTGTGAATATGTTAAAAGAAGAAAAGAAAAAAAAATGAAAAGAAGAAAAGGAAAAGAAGAAAGAAAAGATAGGAAGGAAGGAATGAAGAAGGAAGGGAGGGAGGGAGGAAAAGGAGGCATAGGGAAAACATGAAGGAAGAAAGAATGAAGGGAAGAGGAAAGTTCTTTCAACATTACCTTTAATTCTTTTTTTTTTTTTTTTTTTTGTTTTGGCGTCTCATTCCGTCGCCCCGCAGCCTCGACCTGCTGGGCTCTGGCGATCCTTCCACCTCAGCCTTCCGAGTAGCCGTAACTACAGGCGCGCGCTACCACGCCCGGCTAATTTTTTTTTTTTTTATTTATTGTAGAGATGAGGTCTCGCCTCCCCAGGCAGGTCTCGAACCCGCGGGCTCAGGCAATCCACTCACCTCAGCCTCCCAAGGCGCGAGATTACAGGCTGAGCCACCGAGCCCGGCTACCTTTAATTCTTAAATATAGATGCATATGGATAGAGACATGAATGATGATAGACATATAGATGTAGATATACATGTAATTTTAGCCAGAGGATCAGTAATTCTAGGTTCAGGAAAAGCGAAACAAAACAAATTTAATTTTTTGCACAATTTTACTCCCATAAAATAAATCTATATTTTATCATCATTTCTCTCAGTCAGATTATCCTGATCCTTAGTCAACACAGCTCAATTTTGATGAAATATATATATCCATAATAACCTTTCCTATTTTTTAGAGATCTTAAGAACTACCCAAATGAATAAAATCATAGTTCCATATATCACTTTGGATTTTGATTATGTAACAAAACTATTAACAAAATTATTAGAATGTGATATACATTCTTTTTTAAAAATTTAATTTAATTTTTTAAATTATAAACATGTGGGGTACAATTCAGGGTTAGGTATACAAACGATTATGCAGGTACCCTTGTTGATGAGGTATGCCCTCCCTTGGCTAGCAGTTTCCCTCAACTGCCAATCCCACCCCATGCCCCGACAGTTTGACGGTTTCCCACTACTGCCAATTCCTTTCTTTTAGTATTATAATTGTTCAAGTCCGCTTATGAGTGAGAACATATGGTACACTGTTCTGTGTTTCTGTGATAGATCACTGAGTATGATCGACTCCAGATCCATTCAAGT